>PVIW01005132.1:0-113681 GCA_004026585.1 Noctilio leporinus
GCCAGGGAGACTGGATAGAAAGATTGAATTTAGCTTACCTGATCTAGAGGGTCGTACTCATATATTTAAGATACATGCACGTTCAATGAGTGTTGAAAGAGATATCAGATTTGAATTGTTAGCACGACTGTGTCCAAATAGCACTGGTGCTGAGATTAGAAGTGTCTGCACAGAAGCTGGTATGTTTGCCATCAGAGCATGGCGAAAAATAGCTACGGAGAAAGATTTCTTGGAAGCTGTAAATAAGGTCATTAAGTTCTATGCCAAATTCAGTGCTACTCCCCGCTATATGACATACAACTGAGCCCTGAAAGCTTTCATGAAAACATTTCTTTCAATTGTAATCCTAAACTTAAAGAGACTGGTTAATAACCATTTCACAAAAATAAATAAATAAATAAATGGTTTCAAACCAAAAAAAAAAAAACAGGCAGATGTAGTATATTTCATAGGTGTGATGCACCAGAGGAGAGGAGAGGGACTGGCTTAGGAAATTGAGACAACCATTCCTCATGGTCCTATAAAAACTCTTAAGACGAGAGCTCTGCCAAAACGTGAATATTAACCTGTTAGTATTTTATAATACAACATTGTCCATGAACAGACACAAAGATCCTAATGTAAAAATGGAACAGGGGTCCTCCTACTACCTTCATATGATTCATGCTCAAAACCAATGGAATAGCAGAACTGCTCTGCAAGCCCACACAGCTATGAATTTGGGGTGGAAGGTGAGAGGAAGGAAGACTGAATAGTCTGCTAAATTTAAAATATTTTCCTACATATTTCATTAAAAACCTGACACACAGACTCTTCCCAATTTCTTTTCTTACATTTTGGGGAAAGGAAGACCCTTAATGCTGGCCTATACCGATATCCAGTATAAATGGATATCTGATATAACATTAAAAAATACAAAAGGTAAATATTAAGGTATTTAAAAATATATTAAGTTCAGTATTTCAAGGTAATCTGCAAAGAGTAACATGAATTTCATGGATTCTCCTACTATTTAAGAACAGATCTGTTCTATCCCATGCCTGATCTCTGAAGGGAATAAAATTTCACAAAACGCTACGAAAAGTAAGCTGTATAAACCAGGAGTCAGTATGATGTTGCTGCTACTGTTTTAATAGTGTACTTTTATTGTATTTTTTTCCATTACCATTTATCCCCCTTACATCTCCTTCAACCTCCACCATTCCCTCCCTCCCCATAATCACCATATTGTTGTCCATGTCCCTAAGTCCTTTTACTTTTTTGCTCTATCCTTTCATCCCCTAACCCCTGACCCACCAGAGCTGTCATCTTGGTCTCTATCTATAGGAGCCTGTCTCTTATTTTGCTTGTTAGTTCAGTTTGTTCATTAGATTCTACATATGAGTGAAATCATACAGTATTTGTCTTTCTCTGGCTGGCGTATTCCACTTAGCATAATGTTCTCCAGGACCATCCATACTGTTGCAAAGGGTAAAATTTTCTTCTGTTTCATGGCTGAGTAGCATTCCATTTTATAAATGTACCAAAGTTCTTTTAACCATTCATCTACTGATGAACACTTGAGTTGCATCCAAATCTAGGCTATTGTAAATAACAAAGCCCAGGATAATATCATTGCCCAGAGGGATCCAACACAAGGTGAGGGGCAGTGCAGGTTTAGCTGTCTGATCCCTCTCAACTTTCTATTTTCTCAAGTGAGACAGGCTGTGGCCTCATCACTCCCAAGATAAAGGGGTCAAAATGGAGAGAAGGAGAGAAAGGTCAGGTCAGCTCAGCACTGCGGCACGCAGGGATGCAGGGTATAACTGCAGACCCTCTGGGCAGTCTTCACAATCCACAGTGGACCTTTTCTGTGTGTGCTCTTCATCAACTCCCTTGACACACTACCTAGATTTTGGATTAAATAACAGAAAAAAAAAAAAAAAATGTGCATTAGCATGGTGCCTACTAAATAAAACATAGTAAAGAAATGTTAGTTACTTTTCCTTCCTTTTTTATCAGGGAGGGGGAATGGTTGGTGAGAGTTACATAGGCTAACTCAGGCATAATTTCCTTACAGAGCGTTAACTGAGGTACCGCTGTGGCATAAGGAGTCAGGACAAAGGCACAGCTGCCATTTGTTTGTCAGTAGCCTAAACTGACTGACCATTAATTATCAGGATTATGTTTCACAAACCTACTCAGTATTTCATGGGTTTAACACCCTTAATGCTAAATTTGGCTACAATAGTAGTCAGCTGCACTAATTAGCTGAGTTCATACAAGAGAATTCCGAGTTAGTTAAGAAGCTAATGTTAAGTTAATGCAAAGAGCCTATCAATAGTCAGTGATACCAAAGGCTGCCGTTTACGAAAAAAATCCTCAGCCCAACTGTGTTGTACGCTACCCACACTCACTACTCTGAGTATCTACTGACACTTGAACATGGAGACATTAATGATTGCAGAGCACTGTGGTAGTGAGCGAGGGCACACCAGGAGCTCCCCTATTGCCCATATGCTCCAGGCCCAGGTGTCTAATGGGAGTGGAATGACAAGGATGTTGTTCCTGGATCGCAAAGCTTTAACAAAGATGGTAGAGGAGTGAAGAAAAAAAAAAAGGAGGAATGTGGCTGTTTCCTCAGCAGCACCAGGTCCAGCCTGCTTTATCCCTGCTGGGGCCACTCAGTCCCTCCTGGTCCTAGATAAGGACATCCAAGAGGACCTCCAAGCAGTCATCTGAGCCCTGGGGAGAGCAGCCATATGGTCAAGCCTTCACCTGCAGCGTTGTTGGATGACCCTGTGCACAATGTTAATGATTTGACTGAAGAAAATTTAAAATGCTCCTCCTGACATGTCAAGGCCCCTGCTCTGGAATTCATGATCATATTGCCCAGAATAAGTGTCCTTACAGTGACCTGGCTTTCCCTGGGGCTAAGCATAAGCCCTGAGATGACTGAGTTGCACACCAGAGGGAACAGGGGCAGAATAAACTCTCCACCAATGGTCATATAATAAATAAAGCTGTACTGAACAATCCTGATCACCTTCCTTTGAAGTTTCTCCAGTTATATAAGAATGAGATAGGAGGTAACTGTCATGGCAAAAACAAACAGTGTACGTATAATCTAAATTGTAAATATATATAGGCAAACAGCCATTACAAAATTATACCTGTGAATGTTCCCTAAAACTAGAAGAAGTCACCTCTACAGTTTCTCCCTGACAAAGTACTGGAGTTTTTGTTAATTCTGCCAATTAATACTTTAAAATGTATGTTTTAATTCATTTCTTTCACTATTCATAAGGTTTAAAATATTTTCATATTTAAAAAAAAATTTTTATTTTTACAGAGAGGAAAAGGAAAAAGAGAGAATCACCAATTGGTGGCTGCCTCTCTTGTGCACTCCTGGGGACCCAGCCGGCAACCCAGTCATGGCCCTGCCCAGGAACTGAACTGGCAACTCTTTGGCTTGCAAGCTGGCACTCAATCTACTGAGCCACACCAGCCAGGGCAGTTTTCACATTTTTATTAACCCTTTAGTTCCTTTCCCTTAAATTGGCAATTCTTGATTTCACTACTAGAGTGACCATTGTTTTTGTAACTAATTCATCCATTGCATATATTGCACTTACCAAAATTATTTGATCAATTGCATATCATTCTTTCTCATGATGACTAGTAAGAAAAATAACCATTTAATAAATTTATCACTAAGCAAAATTGTGGCACCTTCCTAAATAGTAGATAATTTCTTTCATGACTACACTGAAAATACTCAAAATATTTTTGATACTTATGTTTTAGAAACCTGTTGCCTGAGCTGGAGGAAGACTGTTCACCCTATGAGAAATCCTTTTCAGCAACTGAGTGATCCCTACATCCCTGAAGCTTGGGGGCCAGACATAGCTGAAACCAGCCCCTACACAGGGAGGCAGACAAAGCAATGGGGATGATGCCAGTCCCTTCCTGCTGCTGGATGGCAGAGGTGAAACATTTAGTGTACCCATTAGGTGCACTCAGGAAGCAAAATTAATAATGCATCACTCTGGCAACCTCCTTAGCCTCATATTCAAACTGGAAATAGATTTGCTTCAAGTGTTATGTCATGCAATAATCAGCAATTTCTCTTCCCTTCAACAAAAGGGAGAAAAAGATTTTAAAACATCTACAAGAGCTGCCAACCTACAAAAGGATGAGGTTTCAAAAAAGATTAACATGCCATGTATCTATGGAGTAACCAAACAACATAGAAATACATTTTTTAATCTAAAAAGATTAACCAAAATTAAAAGGAGTAATTTTAAAAGTGAAACCTATATTTGACAAAGTCTCGAATTTCTTGAGCTCTGCAACTACGAGCCACATAAGAAGTATGAGGAACCAGACGTTTGCCAGTGCTTGCTAACAAACTCCTTCCTGCTGCAAGATAGCATGTCTCTCAACATGACAATCTAAGAAGGCACAGAAGTGACAAAGGAAATATGTGATCTGCTCTCCATGGAGAGCCTGTCTGGCTCTCCTTCAACAGAACCTGGTTCTTAGTGCACATCCTTCTAGTAGAGGGATTATATCTTAAGGGCTCAAACCAAGCCTGGAAAAGCTAGATTTCATCATTTTATCACAGTTTTAGAATAAACAGCTACACCTTCTCAAACACTGTTTGTACATTGTTAATTAAATACCTGTTTTGGGTCCCTGAATGCATGTTCTTCATACATGGAACTATATTATGGACCATATTTCACATAAATAGTTCAAATGTTCCTTCACTACCATGTTCAAAATATAAGAAGCAGAACTGAGAAAGGGATGATTCATACTATCACATAAGAGCAATTAGGTACTACAACAAACACTTTGATAAAAAAGGATATTCTCTTCCCTTGCAATTATCCCTGAAAAGAGCAGTGATTGGCAGGTAAGGGGAAAGAAGCAGAAACAAAAGTTAATTGGTAAAGAAAATAAACCCCAAAAGTAAATTAATTGCCAACCAGTTTCAAGCAGGAAAAATGTATGCTTACTTCTTTCTGAACACTTTTCCAGCCCTGTACAAGAGGGGCTGCTGTCACTGCAGAGCCTGGGTCAGTCCTTAGTGAGACCAGCTTCCTGCCAATTACTCCCTAAGGCCCAGCAGTAATGAGACCTTCACCAGCGAGGTCATTCTGCTCTGCCCTCCCAGGTGGCTGAGAGGAAACCCTGGTTAAGATTCTGGATGACAGCCGCTCTCAATCTTAGATATTCATAACACAACAGAAATTCATAATGAAAAGTCTGTAAGAAAAACATAACTTACTACTTGTATAATTTTGGGTATAAAGAAAGCTGTAGGAAAACTTTTGGTATCTCTGAAATCATGATGGAACAACAACCCTGTCTTTTACAAGGCCAAGCCTTGATAGCTCTATTGAGCAGAGAAGGGTAAGTTCGAGATGTCATGAAAGACAGGTTACATACAACATTATCTTGTCTATTAGAACTCTGTCAGTTTAAATGACCCAGTGGGTCATTAAAATAAGTAATAAAACATAAAGAAAAACTTTCTAAAGAAAAAAAAAACATTGCATAATTGAGGGAACACTTCTAGAATTTTCACATTTTATGACAAATTACATGCCATATTCTATCCTTATGGTTCTATCAGTACCTCGGTAATAAATAGTTTTAATTTTCCCCTTGAAAATGCACAGATGCTTTAAAACAAACAATTAAAAAATCCCACCTAGGGACAGAATTACTATTGCCATAAACTGATAAAAGTAGTAACATTGCAGTGGCTTCCAAGATACAAGTTTTCAAATAAAACAATAATTTTTGGTAGGTATTACAGAAGATGGGGCCCATCTCTTACATCTACAACAATACAGATTTTGATTAATAACACAAGAGCCAGTGGATAAGGCGCCGGCCTGCAAACCCAAAGGTTGCAGGTTCGATTCCCCAGCCAGGGCACATAACCAGGTTGCAAACAAGGTCTCCAGTCCAGGTCTGTGGCTGGAGGCAGGTGAAACGCAACCGTACATTGATATCTTTCTCCCTCTCTGCCTCTCTCCCTTCCCCTCTTTCTAAAATAATGAAATAAAATCTTAAAAAAAAAAAAAAAAAAGAACTTAAAAAAAAAAAAAATAACACAAGAGCAAGCCCTGGCTAGTGGCACAGTGGATGGGTGCCAGCCTGCAAACCCAAAGGTCACTGGTTCGATTCCCAGCCAGGGCACGTAACCATGCTGCAAGCCAGGTCTTCAGCTAGGTCCGTAGCTGGAGGCTAGTGAAAGGCAACCATACATTAATGCTTCTCTCCCTCTCTGCCTCTCTCCCTTCCCCTCTCTCTAAAAATAATAAGTAAAATCTTTAAAAAAAAAAAAAGGTAGGGGGGAGTTTGGAAAAAAAAAAAAACACACACATACACACATGAGCACAGTCAGTTGAAAAGGAACACAGACATAAAAATCAAACTTCTAGTCCTGGCTGGTGGCTCAGTGGAAAAGGTGCCTGCCTGAGAACCTAAAGGTCACTGGTTCGATTCCCCAGCCAGGTCACATAACCGGGCTGATAGCCAGGTCTCCAGCCAGGTCTGTGGCTGGAGGCAGGTGAAAGGCACCACACGTTAATGTTTCTCTCCCTCTCTGCCTTCCTCCCTTCTCTAAAAATCATAAATTAAAAAAAAAAATCAAACTTCCATTATTACCTCTGGAAGCATTTCTGAAATCTTCCCCTTTAGACACAAGTTTTTCTCCTCAAAAATACCAGACCAAAAACAGAAGAAAATGAAACAAAACAAACAATGGAAAGAGAAAGATGCATCCTGCTTGAGCAGACACAGGGAATTCAGTGCCTAAGTCACATCGCTAGCATCCCCACAGGATGAGGGCTCTTACCAAGACCACTGTCCCCACTCAGCAAGAAGACACCTCAGTAACACGTAGCTTATTCCTCTGTGCCATTAAAACCAAAATGAAAAAATGCACAGAGAATACATGTTAAGGTTTTAGTTCCTCAATTAAAGCATACAAAGCATCTAATTATGTTACATTATGTTATATGATGAAAAAACAAATCTACTTGTTGCCTGGAAAACCAGTATTATTAAGAGAACATGCTCTATGCTTTACAGTCTCATCACTGAATGTAACTGCCATCCAATGTGCAATGTAACCCGCTTCCCTTGCATAGCCACACATGCATTTGTTTTTATAGATTATACTTTTATAGGCCCATTTTTAAATACCCGATATTACGGCAATCAATTTACAATTCTTTGAAGAAATTTTGGAGGCCACATTACATTAAATGGAAAAATACATTATAATTTATTTCACCAATTTCCCATTGAAAATTTAGGCCACTTTGCAGGTAGATTTATACTTATTTACATGATTATTTGATGATTTGTCTTGCTCAGCAGATTCCAAACCCTGTCTTGTTTTCGGTCACTTTTTCATTATATAACAGTACTGAAACAGTATCAGGTAGACTACAGCATCTTGTGAATGAATGAGAAACCTATCCTTCAATCCTTGGCTCAAATCAGCCTCATCCACAGAATATTCCTGATCCATCTGAGCTGTACACCATGGTTTCTCTTCTGAAATTTCCCTGTAGTTCTATTTTTGTAACTTCCTTGCAGGAAAGAGAAAAAAAATGCTGTTTCTTGAGCATTATTATGTGCCAGCCATATTCAAGAGGAAATTGAGCTAGCCATATTCAAGAGGAAAGTCTATGCCAAAAAAGGATTGCGCCTAAACCAGGAGGACATGCAAAAAAAACCTACCACAGAATTTTCAATCAAGGGACCCTCCAGAATTCTTCAGTGGCCTCTCAAGGAACCTGTCTCTCATAAAAGCCCAATTCCCACACTAAATATCATCTCTGTCCCCTATGCCTGGGGATGGTCTGAGAGGGCCTAAGTACATATGGCACACTGAGGCTCAATGGATCTGCCGTGGGCCACACCCTGGGCAGGGAGATGTGAGCCAGCAGCTCAGGAGAGGTGCACTGGAGTTCTTAAGTAGCTGTGATTAGCAGAACTTCGTGACATCACATGTGAAGGCAGAGAAAAATGTAAAGGAGAAATCCAACAATGCCAAGTGATTAGTTCATTCTGGAGAAAGGAAGTAGAAAGTAGAATTCTCAGACTTTCTTGACTTGTGACTGTATTGTATTTATTTTCATAGGTACCTTCCCAAAATAAAAACATCACTGCGCCACCATCACCACCTCAAATTCCAAGTCAGAAATAGAGGTGTGAATTATACCACTCATTCGAGTCAACAAAGGCCTCTATTTTCTTCTATCTTAAATGACACTTTCGAAACTAAAAATACTAAGATTTTTATTTCACATATGAAAAACACACACATACACACACACACACACACACACCAAAAAAAAAAAAAAAAAGGAAGGCTTCAGTACCAATGTTTATTTTAAAATACTGCCAAGACATTTGTTTTCCTGAGAGACCATAAGAAGAAGGACCAAAGTATCCCAGCCAACAACAAACATCCAGGCACCAGACAGGTGAGACAAACCTACTTGGACCTTCCAGCCCAGCCTAACTGCCATCTAGGCTGAAATCAGCTGCAGGAGTAACAGCCAACACAACGTATAAGAGAAGGACTGCCCAATCAACCCACAGGGTGATAGGAAATAATAAATTATTGCTTACATTCTCCCGAAAAGCAAAAGGCATTTACTTTCCTTCACACTATATATTTTGAATAGTTGTATTTTTTATGACTTAATTCACATCTTTAAGGACCTGAGCAAGTATCTAATTACACTGCACTAATGACTACAGAAAAGTGCTATAGCACATCGCTAATGACTTCCTCAGGCTAAGTCATTGTGGTAGGGGACAGGTGGTGATTGGAGGTTCCAACACCCAACTAGATTTATTTTAGAGACAGGATAACTTTCAAAAGTTAAGTAATACATATGACAGATTTCTGTATGAATGAAAAATGATTCTGGAGTATACATTAAATGTAGAAGACACCTACCTAATGGGGATAAAGTAGATATAACAAAGCTTAATACAAAATTGTGCTCTCTGTGCAATACTTTCACCTCATCAACCTTGCACTGTCCTAACTTTGTCTCCTTTAAGGCACAGTGGCCAGGGACCCCATTATAAGGGAAATGTAAATATATACAAGAACGTAGAACCTTAACACTCCCACTCCATCTCTACTCACACTGTTTCTTTCCCTCTGCTCATGTCCAAGTCCCACTCTAAAAACAACTTCTACAAACTGCAAGAACACATCAAGCCCAATGCACAAACCTGTATGCTCTGTTAAAGCCTTTTTTAATACAAGGTTTTAAAAGAACAACAACACCATGAAAAATATAAATCACATAGCTTACTGAAATTAACACTAATGTCAGGAGAATAATGGGACAATGGTCATTTTGTACACATAACCAAAGAGCAAAAGAAATCTATTAGTCTTCCTCCCTTTGGGACCCAAAAATAGGTCATATCCTCTCTGAAAAACCAGCTCTCATCCACAACCACAGCTGACATTTCTGATACAAATGAGAGATGATCCCTATGGTAGCTTTCACTAAAAAAACAAAAAAACAAACAAACAAAAAAAGAAAGAAAGAAAAACACCACCTTAGCAAGATTCCTTTGACATCAAAAACTAGAACTCTAAAAAAAGCACAATTTTCTTGAGTTTTAAGAGACCAAAATCAATTTTCCAAGCTCTCCTATCCCTATAAATTTTTTTACTTTCTCTCAACCACCATTCTATTAAAAAGCTCTTGACTTTTACATCCATGCCAGTCTCTGTACTGCTTTAAAAGGTCAGAAGAATGCAAAGAATTGAGACAAGGAAGGCGCAAATGTTTTCCAGCCATAGCATAAAGCCGGCACTTTGCTGATCTAAGGGCTCACAACACTCAGTACAGAAAAGAGCAGCAGTGGGTTAAATTGAAGGTCAATCAACTGGTCAACTGTCTTCACTCGCCTTTTGTGGATCCTCACATCATTAACTCATCTGCAGCTGCCTTCCTTCCTCCAGCCTGACTCTATGTGTGCTGACCTCTGGGAGAATAGCATGTCTTCGGGAAAAATAAGATCCATGAGACCAGTTAGGCAGCACCCATGCCAGTTGGGGGCTAATATAGCATTTCCCAGCATGTACTCTGAACACTATTTTCTCAAGATATTAGGTGAAAAAACTTTCCAAATCTTTTGGAAAATAGTGGACTTTACCCTCCATAAGATTCACAATGGCTATTTGTATTTTCTGAACCAATTTAATCTTGGGGCCAATTTATCATTTGGCATTTCTTAATATCCAAGTATTTTGAGTTCTAAAGATTATCTTCTGGAGAGCATTGAGTTTGTGCATCTGAAGTCATCTCAATTAGTGTCTATATCTTAGGCAAGCCAGGAAAGTGGGTAAAGCATGTTGTCCTCCTCTGCTGGCCCTAAAAAGCTGGAACTTACTTCTCTGGTCCTACCTTTCTGGGTGAAAGGAATGCTGTTTTCACCACACACACAACTCACTGGTGAAATGTACCTGCTTCTATCCTTCTCAGATCCAGATCTCTGAAGGTCTCTTAGGCCCTCTTCCTTCCTCAGCCAGCAAACTTCCACTCATCCACCCATTCAATCATTGCCTCCTTTACAAAGTCTCATTTGCCTTCTATATTCCAGGAGCCTAATCTCTCTCCCCAAGCTGGATTCAGTGCCCACTGTCTATACTTATCAACAGCTAAAAGTAAAGAGATGCTTTGTCATTACTTGCTCAGACATAAAATAAGTACTTATGAATGAATCTCCAACTAGTGTTTGCTCTTTGAAAACATGTATTATACTTTACTCACCGTTCTAGCTCTAGCACTATTCAGGCCCATAGTAGTTATCCAATAAATACATTTGTTTGACAAATACTATACATACTCTATACATGCTACACATATTATATCCAGCTCCTAATATACCCTCAGGAGTCAAAATATGAATTACTTGGATAAATTAATTTGTACATTAATAGAAAAGAATTGGGCTAGGGAAAGGACCTTCCAATTGAACCAGGAAATTTCAACATACAACATAAGTTCAACCAGAAGTCATCAATCCACTTAGGATATCTCTTAGCTCCTAAGAGTTTTGAAGAGGCAGAAGAGGAGAAGGGAGGCCACCTTACTAGCTACTACCCTCTGGTTTAGAACTGGATCAGGCTCCTCCAAAATCTAAAACACCATGGAAGCCAACCTGCATATTAAAGGGCCTGCAAGATCCCATCCCATGGGCTAAACAGGGTTCCATATACTCTTATTACTCTGAAAAGCTTTACTTCTCTTTCGCATTTGCCAGGTAGGTTTGTACTCAGGGCGATGTCCCACTGGTGTGAAGAAAACTTAATACGAACTGCAGACAAATTAAATCACAAGAAACTCTGAAAAGTGGTACACTAAATGTCTCAGTGTCTCATCTCTCATATGACTGAATTATCCATTTAAGGGACACGATATAACCAATCTCAAAAGGATACCCAAAAACAGGACACTAGAGGCCACAGTCCTGAGCCTACGGACAGGAGTGTTGAGAGCACAAGCCTAGAACACAAGCTCTGCCACTGACCAGGTCTGTGATGTCAACAAGCTACTAATTTCCGTCAGCATTCATTTCTTAATCTGCTAAATAGGCATTTGTGGCAAAAATAAACTGGAATGGCAGAGAAAGTATCTGGACAACAGTAAATGCTACTGTTGTTTGTTGGTATTACTATCATTGTTATACAATCTGCTCAAGGAAGTGACAGTCATATTCTCTAAAACAAACATCTGAACTTTCAAATTAATAATCCCCTCCCACAACCCATTATTAAAAGCAACTCAGAAAATGATATTAAATGCTTGTCCATTAAAATTGTTTGTCTCTGTATTTGTACACAATCATCTCCCCTCCCCATGAACACAGAAGAAAAGAGGGAGAAGAGCATGGGAGTGAAGAAATACTCCAGGAAAACTGCTCAGTCTCTGAAGTTTCACCAGTGGAGGGGACTAGCCTCTTATTTCCAGAGGAGCTCCTGGCAATCCCGTAAGCTCAACCTTCAGTTATTTTGGTCATAATGCTTTTGAATGCCATGTAGGTGTCACACAGCTCTTTAATTTAAACCCCATGAAAAGAATCCCCACAGCAATTTGCACTTCATCCTCCACCGGACCACATCCTCTGAGCTGGCCAGGCCATGCACATACAGTTGAAGCAAGCTGGGTCTACTGAGACTCCACCACCATTGCTAGTACAGAAGGTACATGGGGAGACCACAGGGCCCTGGCCGGGCTGTGCTTGCGTGGCAATCTTTGTCTCCAGGCAAGGTAAGGGATTTACAATCACTTTGCTGTTCTGCTGGCATTCTATCTTCATGCCTGGTCCTCTTGCCACTGATTTTCAGTGTTAGAGAACAAAGTAAAGGTGGGAATGACAATATTTCACAACTGGTGTTGACAGAGACCTTAGGCTCTCTCTGACAGGATGGGCTAGGACAGCAAGGTTGGTGGGATTAGCTGGAGGCAGAGAATTCATGGTAATGGTATAGCCCTCCAGCTGGCATGCTTGTAGCCCTTAAGCCAATAGGCAGCCTTTCCTTTGTCATGCTTCAGGCCATTAACAAGTCATGGCTCTCCTCCAAGTTTTAGTCCATGCATAGGGCTGACCTAGTCAGCCGAGGGTCCGGACAGTGAAGGAGTAGCTAAATGTAAGGTTTCAGTTCTCTTTCAGAGCCCATGTTTATCCATGGGTACTTCATGATTTATTCGACAATGCTCTTTTCACTGGGGTTGAGTACTAGGAATTTCTTAAGCATATTTTCACTCTCTATGGACGTGAAATAGTATTATATATTGTGAGTATCTCTCCCTCAAAAGTCAGGGATCACATGACCATCATTTAAAAAAAAAAAAAAAAGGAAACTCCAAACAAATCCATCAAGGGGCCAAACAAATCCATCAAGGGGCCAACATAATTATGGCTCTAGGACAGTTCCAGGGTATACTAAGGTGGGAACTACTACAGAAGGTATTCCGTTTATTGCCAATGGTGAATTCATTCCTGAAGCCAGAGTCTGCAACACTGATATTAAGATTAAGGTGAACATCAAAAAGTTCTCTGGCTTTGGGGCCCTATGGACAACATCCTCTGGTAACAGCACTGTACAGCAGACACAACGTAGAATTTTCCATAAGCCCCTTTCTCATTCTTGTAGCCATGGTCCTGCTGGTGATAGAACCTCTCTCCTCCACTAGCATATACCAGGACCAGGTAGAATGTTTCGTGAATCTAGATCACCTTAGTTCCACAATAATTGGGTAATTCAAGGTCTTTGTGCTTTAGACTTCAAGAAATATTCTCTGGAAGCTGAAAAAGCTCTTCTGATTGTTGCTAATTACCCTCACAGCCACCTCTGTCCCAGTCATAATGTGCCCAGCAAACATCACCTTGGTGAAGTTGCCCTGGCTTATGGTCTTGAGGACCTGGTAATTGTCAATATGTATCTCCTCATCAGTAGAGAGAGTCATAAGGCCAGTACTATGGTCACCTGCCAGCTACACTAATAACATTAACTTTTAAGACATTATATAACAAAATAATAATAATAATAATAATAATAATAATAATGAAGAAAAATTAGGAAAATAGGAAAAAGGAAAAGAAAGTGTCTGAAAATTGCAAAAAATAACTCAATAAAAAAAATGAGAAAAAAAAAGAAATACGGGTTAGCATAAAGAAAAATAAAAAAATTTACAGAAGAATGAAGAAAAAGATTAAAAGTAAAAAAAGAAAAATTTAACATAGTCAAAACACACACACACACACACACACACACATTACAGGGAAAATTTAATTTAAAAACAGCCCTGGCTGATGGCTCGATGGATAAGGCACCGTCCTAGGAACACATAGGTCGAAGGTTCAATTCCCCAACCAGGGCACATAACCAGGTTGCAAGCCAGGTCTCCAGCCAGGTCTCCACAGTCAGGTCCGTAGCTGGAGGCAGGTGAAAAAGGCCACCATACATTGATGTCTCTCTTCCTCTCTGTCTCTCTCTCCCTTCCCCGCTCTCTAAAAATAATAAATAAAATCTTTTTTAAATAAATAAATAAAACAAAATAGACAAAAAGCCAACTGTGGGTCAAAGTCTCTTAAGTCACCAAAAATCAGTTTCCTGAAAAATAGAACCCAAAACTCAAGATCCAGACAGCAAGAACTCATTCCGGTGCTTTTGGAATTCCCATTCCTTATGGGGTCATAGCAAGAAATATACCTCCACAGCTGAAGGATAACCTACAATGGTTTTTCTTACTTTTTAGTTTCATGAACCCTTTAGTCTTTTCTTTATAAAGAGAGGGGTAATACCCAGAAGTCTTTTTATGTGCATGATAGCAAACTATATTTACCTCATTAAAAGTTAAAACATACAGGATGCTTCAGAGGCCTTTTCACTTCTAGTTTGAAAAGCTATAATAATTTTTGGCTTTTAAAAAGCTCATAATATCTACACAATATAACCAATTCCTTTTCCTTTCAGCTTTGTCTCAAAATGATGCTACAGATTAACTGGCTGAATAATACTATAACAAAAATATTCTGTTGCAAAAGACACAGAAAGGTACAGTATCAACAACTATGAAAACAAGAAAAAGATAGCCTTCATAAGATTTTCATTTCTTTTTCTCCATTTTCCTCAGTCTTTAAAGGAGATTCCTCTCTTCCATAGGCCAGAGAAGTCACTATATCCATTTCAGTTATCCTTAAATGTAGAGGTAGCGTTTGCAGGTGGAGAAAGCTACTTCTTTTTTTTTTAAACCAACAAGCAAGTCATCATACTCTGTGTCTGTAATGGGTGGAAGCATGGGTGCTATGTGCTGTGTGCATGGCACTAATAAGGAAAAATAATCCAGAAGTCCATTTATTTCTTCTCTAAAACTCTTTTCTTTTTCCTTAACAGCAGAAAATTTCTATTCCTTAAAAAAAAAAAAAAAAACCTTTAAACCACATCCAAGACCTTAACAGACACAACCCAAAGTAGCCATTTAAAGCATTAAATATTGAAGTACCAGATATACAATAGGAGAAATGCTTCGTTTCATTATCTTAAGCTTACAACAAACTTTGCTCCATTAATAGTTGAGCTCTGTTAGCATTTGGGTGTGGCTGATGATCATAGATATTCAGTTGGGTGTACAACTGAATAGTTGTGTTCTATTAGTACTATAAGGCATTTTAGGCTACATTGGTGGTAATGTATTTTGACAGTGAAAGGAGCAGTGGAAGAAAGCTTTAGTCCCTTCCCACAGGGTATTGAGTAGCCTTGCAGAGATCCATGGCAGAAAAGTGAACTTCCCCTTGCTGATGTTCAGTGAATTCTCTACAGACGTTGGCAGCGTCTGCAGCTGCAAGTCCTCAAGTTCACCAGAAAAGGCACTGATCAATCAAGTTCATAAAAGTGTCCATCAGCCCTGGCTGGTGGCTCAGTAGATACGGCACCAGCCTGCAAACCCAAAGGTCACAGGTTTGATCTCCCAGCCAGGGCACAAAACCAGGTTGCAAGCCAGGTCTCCAGCCAGGTCCGTAACTGGAGTCAGGTGAAAAAGGCAACCATACATTGCTGTTTCTCTTCCTCTCTGCCTCTCTCCCTTCCCTGCTCTCTAAAAATAATAAATAAAAATTAAAAAAAAAAAAAAAAGTGTCCATCAACATTGTTGAACAGCATAAATGAAAGTTCACTTTGTCATCTACCTGATACTGGCCTTCCTGCACCAGGCTGCATGGGCTGCCTGAACTACCTCATTCTTTCCACACCATTTTCCTCTTTCTTTAGGGGACAACTTCATTTCCGAAAACTGTTTCAGGACTGACCCATCCTCAAATTCCAGTTTGTGTTGGCCACTGCATGTGTAAGTCCAATGGCAACACAGGAGTTCCCAATGGTCTACTTCATGAAGTACGCTTTAGGACTGACTTCTGTGACTTCAGTTCCTCAATCTGTTTTTTCCTGAAGTTCTCATGCTGAGCCTCCTCCTCCAGCCCCAACACAGATGAAGTACTACTGGCCAGCAACCCCCACCCAGGATAGCACTTTGTTCAGTAATTGAGGTTAATCTCTATCAGTTTGAACTGCATCTTCACACACCACAGGAAAAGCCACAAGCCACAAACCGTGAAAAACCTCTTCCTTTTTTACGTAGGTTCAAGTTTCCAACCTGCGTCTTTTCCCTTCTTCCTGAAGAACTTCTATGAACACTTCTTGCCAGACTGATTGATACATGATGACAAATTCTCTCAGTTTTTGTTGGTCTGGGAAAATTTTCACTTCTTAACTTTTGAAGAATAATTTTGCTGAGTACAAAATTCTAGGTTGATATTTTTCAGTTTTCCTCGCTTACAGAGTTTCTGAAGAAAAGTTTAATATAATTTTTATCCTTGTGCCTTTACAGGTAAGATGTTAATTTCCTCTGGCTCCCTTCCAAGTTTTTCTCTTTATCTTTGGTTTCCTACAATTTTAATAACATGTATCTACATGTAGATGTTTTGGAAATTTCCTGCATAGTGTCCTCTTAGCTACCTGGATTTGTGGTTAATGTCTGTCATCAAACTTCTCAGCCATTACTTCTTCAAATGTTTCTTCTTTTCCTTTCTCTTTTTCTTGTCCTTTTAGTATTCCCATTACCTGTATATTACATCTTTTGTAATTGTCCTACAGTTCTCATTCTATTCTGGTTTTGTTATTCTTGTTTCCCTTTGCTTTTCAGTTTGGGAAAAGCAAACTATTGATATATTTGCCAGCTCACAAACTGTTTCCTTGGCCCAGTCCATTTACTGATAAGCCAAAAGGCATTCATTACTTCTGCTATAGTTTTCTTTAAAATTTCTGGCATTTAGTTATGATTATTTCCAGAGGTTCCACCCCACTGCTCAAATCCATCTGTTTTTGCATTTTGTCCACCTTTGACATTAGAGTCCTTACCATATTAATCACACTTATTTTAAATGCCCAGTCTGATTATTCAAAAAACTCTACCGTACCTGACTCTGGTTCTGATACTTCATTTGTCTCTTCAGATTGTGTTTTGCTTTTTAGCATGCCCTGTAAATTTCTGTTGTTGTGAAAGCCAGACATGATGTATTATATAAAAGAACATAAATAAGCCTTTAGTGTAAGGTTTTTATATTTATCTAGCTAGAAGTTAGGCTGTGTTTACTATTTGCTGTAGCTCTGGGTATCAGAAGCT
The DNA here is from genome assembly GCA_004026585.1 of Noctilio leporinus. Taxonomy (NCBI): domain Eukaryota; kingdom Metazoa; phylum Chordata; class Mammalia; order Chiroptera; family Noctilionidae; genus Noctilio; species Noctilio leporinus. The sequence continues at coordinate 17,235 of PVIW01005132.1, forward strand.
AAAGTTTCCTCCAGTGTCCTTGTTTATACCACCCCTGTTGCCTTTGGCTTTCCCTTTAATAAGGTCTGAGCCTTGCAGTTCTTTGAGCTGTACTCCCTTGTCATTATCCCAGAGCCTGACTGATGTGGTGGTAAGGTGTTAGGGGAGGAGAAGTCATCTATAATGCTACGATCGATCAGGTGTCAGTCTTTTAGTGAGCCAGTCTTTTAGTGGGCCCCTGGATTATGACTTTCACAACTGTGTCTCAGCTTTCCTTTTCCCTCTTAGGTGAGATCAAAAGTCTAAAGGGAGCTTGAATTGCATGTTTTCTCATCCCAAGTCAGTTAGGTTCTGATAAACCCCAAGTCCGTTAAGCTTTAGTATATTAATTAAAGGGCAAAGTTTTCTTAAGGACAACAATGTTCTGGATATATTTTGAAATGTTTACTTTTCTCTTCCCACAGCCAGAGTAAGAAAGGATTTTTCTGAGGCTCTGGTGGGACTCCTGGAAATAAAATTCATGAAAGAGTAGAGCTCCCCAACAGCTCCCCATACTGGGCCCTGATTGCTTTTAACTATCAAGCTTATGCACATCAAGCCTTCAGAAATTTATTTACTACAACTTAGCTGTTCCTACCAGTCCAGGGGTGAATATGGGGGCTGGAGAAGAAGTTCTGCTCCCAGACTTCTGCTTCTGGAAAACTATGATTCTACTCTTTCCATTTCACAGCAGCAGTTTGCCCTGTGACCTCAGTTCTTCGATGTATCTAGTAAGAGTTGTTGATTTTCAGGTTTTTGAGCTTATTTTCTTATTATAAATACAGAAGTGTAAACTTCCAAATTCTTGACATGTTGTCCTGTTAAATTTTTTGGTTTATTAATGTATTGTTTTGATAGTTTTATAGTCCTACTTGTGATGTTCAAACCATCAAAAATCTATGTTTGTTTGAAGTGTTTTTCTTATAGCATGCAATCTGAAAGTACTATTTACACACAGGAAAAATACACTCCACACATACAAGTGTTTACAGAAGTAACTAATCCATCCTATGGTGTCACCCTAGATAAATCTTGAGTTATATCTCTAGCTGTTTTGATTACAATGATCTTTTCTTCATAAATAACTTCTAAAGCCAGATGTCAGCCAGCATGAATATGACTCCATTCATCAGTTACAACCACCAGTTAAGCATTTGGATAGCCACCAACAACCCTCTCTATACTGAAGCCCAAACAAAATGATAGCGTGAATACCAGAAGTATATGCTGCTTTACTTCTCATCCACAACTCATTTGTTGATGCCATGCAAGGTGGCAGGAGGGAAATGACTTCATTTAAATAAAGTAGTCTCCCAATGGTCTTTTATCATGGTCATTAGCCTCCGAACATCCATTTATAACCAGCCCTGCACAAATGTGTTTGGTATTCTGGTGACCTCTGTTCCCCTCTTCTCTAAAAGTCAATCTATGCTTCAGAAATAAAACAAATTATTTTCAAAATAATATGAGAGGAACCCAAAGAAACAAATTTATTTATAAAAAATTGTGTATTTAAAGCCCTGGCTGGTGGCTCAGTGGATAGGCGGCTGGCCTGTGAACCCAAAGGTTGCTGGTTCGATTTCCAGCCAGAGCACATAACCAGGTTGCAAGCCAGGTCTCCAGCCAAGTTCATAGCTGGAGGCAGGTGAAAGGCAATCATACATTGATGTTTCTCTCCCTCTCTGCCTCTCTCCCTTCCCCTCTCTCTGAAAATAATAAATAAAATTTTTTAAAAAATTGTGTATTTATTCTTACATGTTCAAAATTCAGTCACCTTCCAAGTACTCTCCATTTAATGCAATACATCTATTGAGACGTTTTTTTCTACTGCTCAAAACAGTTTTTGCACTTGTCGATTTTGATGCCTTTTAATATTTCTATTTTGTTTCACCTCCTCCACATCAGCACAGCATTTCCCTTTGAGGACTTTTTTCATCCGGGGAAAACAAACCCAAAAAAAAAGTCATTTAGGGAGAGATCAGGTGAATAGGGAAGGTGGGGCATGGGAGTCAGGGCTGATGATCCCAGCTGAAAAATGGAAACAACCCACCCCTCCACCCTCATCATCCCTCTTCTCCCTGTTTCTACCCTCCCAGGGCAACTGGTCACTCTCTTCCACCCCACACACACTACTGCATCCATCACAAGTTCTGTTAAATCCATCTCATCAGTATCTCAGGGATCCATTTACGTCTTTTCATTTCCACCTCTTTCCCCACATCATGCCACCTTTATCTACCGTGACCCCTTAACTGACTTCACTGCCTCCAATTTTAGCCTTCCAACCCATTTTCTCCCAAACATCCAGTGAGATCTTCCAAATTACAGGTCTGATTAAGTCACCCTACTGGTTAAAAATCCCTCAGTGGCTCCTCAGTAGCAAGAATATGGACAAATCCATATGCCTCAGCATAAGTATAAGGCCTTCATAAATTGGCTTAGAGGTTCCCTAATTTTGTTACACCTTGAATCCCAGGAAGCTTTACAATTCCCAATGCACCAGCACACCCAATACCAATTTAGTCACAAAAAGCAAAGTTTAAATACTACCAGTAATTTAGGAAGTGACTGGGTAACCCAGAATTAGCTGAAGGCAGTCACTCTTTTTAGCATAGACAAAAAAAGATCGAAACCTGCTCACAGATCCCAGCTAACAGGCAACCTGGGACATGGGTAAAGGACTTCTGTGGCATATTCCAGCCAAGGGATTTGTCTAACATCTCCCTCCCAAACTACAGGAGAATGAACTTCCAACATGGGATTTATATGATCCTTTAATAAACTAGTATCTGTGTAAATAATGCTGAGGTTTGTTTTTAGGGGGTTGACTGGTTGTATTTCATTGGTAAGTTTGCTTTGCACTCCCACCACCTTCCAAATTCACCCCCCACACACACCCCTCATGTTCACACTCACACTTTCCCACCTGGAATCTTCAAATCTGGGTTAGAGGCCATCCTACATACTCTCTGGCTTTTCCCCTAACTGCCTACTGACCTGACGGTAGCCCCCATTAAACACCAAGTTCTTCAGCAGCAGAAACATGACCTCCTTGGTAATCACACATCCCCAACAGGGAACACCAGTCAAAAGTGCCTAAAAAAAAGGGACTGTGTCTTCACTGTTCAAGACCGGTACCCAGCCCTTACAGCACTTGCACATGCTAGGCACTCAATTTTTAATTCAAGTCCAGGTTAGATCTCTTAAAATTGGTAAGTCAAGAGTTGGCACTGTGGTCTGAGAAATGGCTCTTTAATAAATAACAGCTCAGCCCTGGCTGGTGCGGCTCAGTGGATTTGCACCAGCCTGGGAACCCAAAGGTTGCTGGTTTGATTCCCCAGTCAGGGCACATAACCAGGTTGCAAGCCAGGTCTCCAGCCAGGTCCTTGGCTGGAGGCAGGTGAAAGGCAACCATACATTGATACTTCTCTCCCTTTCTTCCTCTCTCCCTGCCCATCTCTCTGAAAATAATAAACAAAATCTTTTAAAAAAAGAAAGAACAGCCCAAACATGAAATACAGTTCACAGATTGTATATTGTGGAACTGTGCACCTGAAACCTATAATTTTGTTAATCAGTGTCACCCCAATAAATTCTATAAAAAGGGGAAAACTGTTTAAACAATAAATATTAGTGGAGGTAGCTGGTAAAATTTGAGTGAGATCTGTAGATCACATAATAAATACTTTATCAGTGTTAAAAAAATTAAAAGAAGACGTAATAGCCTGGAATTTGTGGATAATTTAGAAAGTAAGCAAATAATTTGGGACCATCTTGTGGAAGCAGTTTAGATTATGAATGAAGCTATAATCAGCTTCATTCATAAGCTGACTTTGTAAAGTCAGCTCAAATTTCCTCTGACTTTACCTTTGTGAAATCTTCTGCAGGTTTTACACATGAAGAAAAAGTCTCACAAGAAGAAAAAGCACATCCTGGGAATAACCTTACTTTTCAAAACCCTCCTCAATAAGCACATTCCAAGCAGCTACAAAAATGAGCTAAAGCTTTAAGTTTTGTTATTCCCTTCTTTCTTCCGTCTTACTCTAATACTCTGTATCATTGTTAATATACTTTCTAAGTTGACAATATTATCCTCAAATGTCAAGCAATAAGTCCTCAGATAATAAAGACAATTCCCAGTCTACTTCCCAGAGCTGTTATGAAGCATAAGTGTGAAAACATAAACAAAAAAAAAAAAAGTCTCCTGAAACACACAAAAAAAAAACTACACAAAAGTAAGATATGAGACTTATTACAGATTAATAGTAAACAAAGCCCAAAAGATTTTCTTACTGAAATTTTTATAGTTTAATTTCTGGAGATAAATGAATGCTATGAATGAAACTGCCATTCTTTTGAATTAAAGGAGCATTCAGACTGATTACAGCTTCGTTCATAATCTAAACTGCTTCCACAAGATGGTCCCAAGTTATTTGCTTATTTCTAAACTATCCACAAGTTCTAGACATTGCACACATCTACAAAGCTCATCAGAAGTCAAAGAGCTTTATGTACCTAAATTTGGATTGTAGCTGAATGAATGTGTACTGCATAAAAACCCATAAACATTCAGAAGATTCTGATTCATGGAAAGTTAAACTAACTTTTACCCCCAAACAAATCTATAGTAGGTAAATTCATGATAGGGAACACAGTTTGCCATTATAAAATATGCCTTTTTGAGATACTAATTACTTAAACCTGATTAATTTTTAGAAACAAAAGACTCAGAAACTACCTTTAATCTTCCTCCAGCTGCCTAAAAGAACTTAGATAGAGGAACTGCTCCAGAAAAGGAGCTATCATATTGCTGTCACAGAAAGCTAAATTTTAATATGAACTAAGTATGGCAGACAAAGCCCCAAGAAGTCTACCTGCAAAATCTCTTCTCTGTGAATATAGATAGGTCATAATGAGTTTTATTAGGATCACAATTTCGGCAAATACACACTCAACTCATACACCATAACTAATACTGACCATTCTTCCTTTGAAATAAAAAACAAATAGTTTTCAGTCAAACTCGGAGATAACACAAAGCAGTGACTTTGTATGGAATTGAGGTTTGATCCTGCACCATCTCTTGGCACTCAGTACAAATCTCTAGGCCATTATTGAGCTGGACCCCAGTCTGACTAATGCACCAAGTTTACAATCTCTAAATACATTTCTATGTAGCTACAAGAGAGGAAAGATATTAACATACATATTTTTTAAAAACATCCAAAATACGTCTTAAGGGCACAGGGGATGCCAATAGCAAAACAAGAGCCCCAAATTCTCCCAACACCACACCATGAACCAAAAGACCAAAAGACCCAGATCTCAGCAATCCATCATCAGTCTCTATCTGTGTGACCTTGGGAAAGTGGCTCTTAATGGGCTGTTTCTTAATCTGTCAAAAAGAAATATCCCATTAGTTGATCTGGGAGGTAATATGAGTCAAGGGTCTTCTCTGGCATTACCTTTCCTAAATTTCCCAGCTGAAATTTCCTCTGACTTTACCTTTGCAAAATCTGCTGCAGGTTTTACACATGAGCACAAAAACTGTTGGATCCTGTTACGTACCTAAAGGGCTTTGGTAGAACTCCTGGGACCATGAAAATAAAGCATGACTATTCCTCCTTCATTTATTCAATCAGAATTGGAGACAGGTAAAAAAACGTTCATTTTATTTTTTTTAGAATTGCTATCATCAATAAATCGACAAACAACAAGTGCTGGTGAGGATAGGGGGAAAGGGGAACATTTGTGCACTGTCGATGGGACTGCAGATTGGTAAAGCTACTGTGGAAAACAGTTGGAAATGCCTCAAAAAAATTAAAAATTTCTTATGACCCAGAAATTCTAATTCTGGGAATTTACCTGAAGAAACCCAAACGTTAATCCAAATGAACGTAAGCACCCCCGATGTATACTGAAGCATTATTTACAATCACCAAGATTACAAACAGCCCAAGTGTCCATCAGTAGATGAGTGGATAAAACCACTATGGAAGGACTGGCTGGTAGCCCAGTGGATAAGGCACTGCCGGTCTGCGAACCCAAAGGTCACTGGTTTGATTCCCCAGCCAGGGCTCATAATGAGGTTGCAAGCCAGGTCTCCAGCCAAGTCTGTAACTGAAGGCAGGTGAAAGATAATCATACATTGATGTCTCTCTCCCTCTCGCCACTCTCCCTTCCTCTCTGTCTAAAAATAACAATAAAACCTTAAAAAAAAAAAAAACCCCACTATGGGGCATATACACAACGGAATACTACTCAGTCATAAAAAGGAAGAAAATTTTAACCTTTACAACACCATGGATGGACCTAGAAAGCAGTATGCTAAGTGAAACAAGCCGGTCAGAGAAAGATAAATACCGTATGATTTTACTCTTATGTGAAATCTAATGAACAAACTGAACTAACAAGCAAAATAGAGATGCACTCATAGAAAGAGAGCACGCTGACAGCATTTGGGGATAGGAGGATTAGGGAGAGGAAGGATCAAGCGGAAAGAAAAAGGGACTCATGGACATGGACAATGTGTGGTAACTGTGAAGGGTGAGAGATGGGATATAAGGGGGATAAACGGTAATTTAAAAAATACAATAAAAGATAAGTTTTTTTAAAAATTGCTCATTTTAAAAGGTACAGTCCCTACTTTAAGGCACTTATTGTTTATAATCCAATGGGCAATATAAAGAACTGAAAGAAAATTACAATGACAAAGATCTAGAATTGCTAATTGATCAGTCCTGTTTCCACTGACCTCAAAATCATTCTCAACAAAAGCACTTCATTCTGAAAGACTATAGCAACTAGATAATGTCATTTTGGGGGCAGAGGTTAAGCGTCCTCCTGAGTAAATACCCATGTTCTTCCAATGCCTGCACCCTGCATGTTTTATCAACCTTCATTCCCCTCCAACGCATTATGTATTCCTGAAAAACGGGTTCTCTAAGAACCTCATCACAATGACTGAATGCTTTCATCAATTCACATTTACCAAGTTTTTTAAAATTTCAAATTCCAGGTAAATGGGAAATATACAGAACTTGCTTATTCCATTTCTAGCACAGTGTTATATGAAAACACTGAAATAAATAAATAGTATAGTGCCATTAGATACGTATTCCTATTAACAAGAATAATGCAGAGTGTCATTGCGGCTTGAGCCATGTAAGAACAAGTGTTGCAAACACACACATACACACACACCTTCTCCTCCCTTCCTACTGTTGGAGGCTACATCCCTAACCCTAGCTGGCCATCTGTGAAACAAATAACTTTGTAATAGCATTATAAATTGGTCCCACTCCTCTGGAAAGCAATCTGGCAATAGGTTTTAGAAGCCATAAAATTGTTCGTATTTTTTGATTTACTAACGCCACACCTGGGACTCTATCATAAGAAATTAATTCAATATATGGAAATAGCTATATGCACAAAGATACACCTCCTAGTATTATTTCTAATTGTTAAATTATGGAGCAATGTATGTACATGTCAACAACAGAGTTAAATAATTAATAGTATAGTATCACAACAGAATCTTATACAACCACTGAAATGTTAATGATGAAAAAAATAAAATGGTAATGATGAAGACTGTGTAGCAATAAGGGAAAATACAGATCTAAAACAGGTACAACTATGTAAAAATCATTGAAGAAAAGTTTAAAACCAGGTAATCTTGGTTATAGGATAGCGAATGAAGGTATTTTTCTCTTCCTGTTACTTTTTTGTAATACAATTCTGATGCTTCTATAAAGTCTTTTCTCTAAATAATCTTTTCTTAAAAAATGAAATGCAAGCCTTTAATCATAATGATAAACAAGAAAGGGGCTACATCAGACAACACAGCCTGCCGTCTAGCCCATGGAAGAAGCAGAACAGCAGCATTCCACACTGGGGGTCAGGGAGGCTGGGAGCATGTGCACAGAACAGCTTCGTGTAGAGCCACCTAGAGGTGCTGGATACTCGTCGGTGATTGTCAAAAAAGAGCAGTGCCCATCTGCTAACCCCAGTCAATTCCCTCTTTTATGAGCATCCTGAGGCAGGGAATTCTCCAGACATACCATACATGCTGTCAGCTCAGTTATCTATTTAAGAGATTTATATGGGGTCACACAGAACTGTAAGATCACTTATTTAAAGTAAATAAGCTCAGATTTTCACATCTGTAGCCATGAGAAATGTCTATGGCAAGAAAAACAATAATCACAAAGTTCAGTAGAAGAAAGCAGAAACTACCTTTCACTCTTGGTGAAACAAGAAGTGCAGTGTGGCTTACACACACACACACACACACACACACACACACACGCGCGCGTCACTAAGAAACAGTAGTCAAAGTGAAAGCTTTTTTCCTGGGCTGCCTCAGGGATGAGGGATGCAGGAGATCAAGAAGAGTGTTCAATCTTAAAAAACATTAATCATCAGATGGAAACTGATTTAAACTTGGGGCCACTTAACCCCACATGATATACCAACTCTGTGGTCAAGCCAGGGACCAGTCCTACAAAGAGAGGCCTTAAAGAGGTTAGTCCAGTTTTAAACAGCCAGTATTGAGGGAGTTTTGTCCATTCTCTGAACAACTCCTCTGTTTTCTCACATTCATCCTCATAGCCAAGTACCTCTTAATATGGCAGTCTCAATAAACATGTTCTGATCTCCCCTATTTTTTAATTTCTGCTCCATGTCTCTGCCTAGGGAGGCAGCAAAGAAATTTCAAAAACAGGTTTTGAAATCAGACAGCACCTAAAATTCAAGTTATGCTAGCCCCTCTCTACTGACCTTAGGAAAATTACTTTATCTCTCTAAACCTGTTTCCTTACCTATATAATTTGTACCTGTCATAAAAGATCATTATAAGGTTTAAATGAAATAATAAATGTAAACCCCAGAATCTGATATTTCGTAATGTTTTAATAAAAATTGGCTACATAGGCGCTGCTGTTCCTCAGCTACTAGTACTCTCCCCACCTCTCCTTCCTGAACAGCACAGCCAAACTCTCCTTATACTGACCACATACCTGTAATAGCTTGCTTTCTGTAACCACCCCACTATCTAAACCAAGACACCTTCATTATGAATCATGATTTGACTCCACTTTCCTACAAATGTAACACCGTAGGCAGAGGACATACACATCAATCCTTTCAAAACTTGAGTACTAAGGCCATACTGCTTGGGTTCAAAGCCCTGTTCTTTCACTTATTAGTTAATGTGACTTTGGCCACCCTCCTTAACCTCTCTGTGCCTCAGTCCCCCTATCTGTAAAATAGAGATAAAAACAGTGCCTACCTCATAAGATTATATTGCGAATCAAATGTATTAATGAAGCAAAAAGTTGTGTCTATCATATAATTAGCAGGTTCATTCATTCATTCATCCATTCATTCAAATTCTCACCCACAGATATGTTCACTGACTTTTGAGAGAGAGAAGGACAAATAACAATATGAGAATAACATCAATACGGGTTGCCTCCCGTATGTGCCCCGAATGGGGATCAAACCCACAACCTAGGTATGTACTGACCAGGGATCAAACTTACAAGTTTCAGCGTATGGGACGATGCTCCAACTACCTGAGCCATCAAACCAGGGCATACAGGTCCTTTTTATTTTACCTTTGAGTCCCATGAGAATATTCAGGCCAGAACTAGTTGGTTAGCTGCATAAGTTATCCCATATTATCAGAAAAGCCAGACATCTTTGCTACTCTCTGACAACAGGGGAGATTAAATACAGGCTTTCTCAAGGACAGCCTTGATATTCCCAGTGTGGTGCACAGGCCAGCACTTGTGTCACGTAAGAGCTCATTAGAGATGCAGGTCTCAGGCCCCATGCAGCCCCACTGAAATGAAATCCACATATTAGCAAATATGGAAAGTCCAAGTAACTTAGGGTTGTTAGAACATAGATATGAGGTGTGGGGAGTGAACTTGAAAGTCTGCTTCCTAGGAGCACACTTGGAGTAGAAGTGCCCCGATGATAAGAGCACTGCAATCCAAGGAGGAAGTGCACCAAGAAGTGAAAAAACTGTTGCCTTGGCATCTGAAAGTGAGCAAAGAAGATGGGCATGATCGATAACCATGGAAAGTGTACAACTAAGAAGCTAAATGGCAGAAGGAGCTCCTTGGAAATTTCTCAGAGGGTAGGCCCCACGTCTTACTCATCTTTGCCTTTCAACCTCTATACAATGCCTGACAGAGTAGGTGCCTCACTGTAATCATCAGACATGATCTCTAGACCTCTACCTTTGTGTAAAAGTTACCCCATTTTCAATAAAAATAGGAATTTCAGTCTTACAAAAACTGCAATTTATTTTGTAGTTATATTAGTGGTCCCTCCCTGTCCTACCATGATATATTTGATTCTATACCTCCTATATGACGATGACACAAACTATCATTGATACGAAGGAAGCATTTCTGAATTACTTCTCTTAGAAATGATGTTGGCTTTGAAATACCAGGAAGGTGGAATGGAGTGGAGTCAGGTGCAATAGAGACAGGAAAAGGCACTGGCAGAACATCCTCTACAAAATAATGGGCTATGTTTTCAAAGAGATTTGCTGGCACCTTGCTGCCTTTTTCATTTCAAACATGTTAAAACTACATTAAGGCAACAGAAAATTAAGTGTCCCATTACTATAACCCCTGACCTTTTAGGTTAACACCAAGGAATAATTAGAGGAAAGAAGAAAGGGAAAAACATATGAGAATAAAGACTAGAAAAATCATACCAACTGATCCATGAGTCCCTTAAAATCCTTTTTAGGGAGCACAACCTTCATTTCCTAAGACATCAGAAATGACCAGATGCCCTTCCTTTCATGTAAGCAATCTGTACCTTTCACCTAACAGTGCTCTTACTCTACCTCCTATCTCCGTACAGACCTACCACCAAGATAACTGAGAAGAGAAGCTGCACAAATGTGAAAAGGAAGCTATCTTCCCAGTCCAGTCCCCACAACCATCTGAATATGAATGCTTTATCAACTCAAACGTGCCTATCTTTAAAAAAAAAACAAGGAGGATCAACGGGAGATGTACCTAAGAGAATTTCCTCTATGGCACTCTGATTCAGTAGCTATGACATAACACCGATACCACACTACATGTATTTATATGTGCACATGCATTCACATGTATATATTTCTCTGTTCTGCCTATATCTGAAAAGGTTTTGAAGTGGGTAAAGAAGTCCTTTTATTCACCTTCTAGAGTAGCTTAATCATTTTCTGCCCTCACTTGAGGGCAGAAGACATATAGCAGCTAAGCCACCATGGATCATACCTCCTTTCTGCTTCAACTACTGACAGAGTGCTCATAAATAGAATACATGTATTCTCTGCATTTTCAAATTCACCATATGTTACTTTGCTGTTATGAAAGATGTTCATTAGTACCTATTTTCACTAACCAAAAGAAATCCAAAGAAAATTAATGTTGTGGGTATGTAATGTGCAGCACAGCAATATAGTCAGCCCTGGCTAGTGACAGTGGATACAGCGTCTACCTGCAGAACCCAAAGGTCGCTGGTTCGATTCCCAGCTAGGGCACATAACAAGGTTGCAAGCCAGGTCTCCAGCCAGGTCCGTGGCTGCAGGCAGGTGAAAGGCAACCATACATTGATGTCTCTCTCACTCTCTGCCTCTCTCCCTTCCCCTCTTTCTAAAAATAATAAAATCTTCAAAAAAAAAAGGAAATATAGTCAATAATGCTGGTATACCTTTGTATGGTGACAAATGATAACTAGACTTATCATTTCATAATGTAAACGAATACTGATTCACTAGGACGTACCCCAGAATAGTCATAAACAGCATTCAGTGTTTGAGACATTATTAGATGCAGCACGTTCCTCCTGTGGCAAGTCCCACCTCCAAGCTCCTTTCCCAGGGATTAAACTCAGCATCTTTGCATCAAGACACATAGCTTTGAACTGTGTCCGTGAGCATCTGTGCTTTACCTTGACTTATTCTGTGCATCCATTAGCGAAATGTGTCCTAAGACTTCAGAAAAGCCTAACAGCACCTATAAAGGTGCTACACTTAGCATTAAATTAAAATAATTAAGTGTCTTTGGTATGATCTGGTAGGTTACTTTCGGGTCTGGAAACACTCAAAACTTTTCCATATAAATTAATGGTAACTGCTTCTTTGCTTCACACCATCCTGGCATACAAAAGGTTTCACGGAACATCCTACTTACGAATAATAGGATGATGGGATAGGGGAAGGGGCAACTGCACTACAAACATGGACAAAGGTTTAAAATTGTAACACTCATTTTAAAAACAAAATCAAAGAAAGGAAAACTTTTGTTTCCCCAAATTCCAAATCTCATCGCTAAATTTTGATGAACTTCAGACCAAATCACCTTAAAGCCAAAGTCACACAGAGAATATAATGCCAGGCTTATCACTATTTTTTTTAAACAAACTTTCAGGACCCAGAAGGGGTAAGACAAATCATTCCTCTCCAATGGTCCCCAACCTTTCTGGCACCAGGATCCACTTCACAGAAGGCAAATTTTCTACAGACCAATGGGTGGTGGGTGGTTTTGGGATAATTCGAGCACATTACTTCAAGCTCACCTCTTACTGTACAACCAGGTTCCTAACGGGCCCTGACCAATAATGGTCCATGGTGGGAGATTAGGGAACTTGTCTCTGAACCAAAGAACTCTGATTGGCTATGTGGTTTAATCAAAGATATAGCCTGATTTCATGAAGCAATGATCTAGCCAACTGTTTAAATGCACAGATGAGCAAGCACTAGAGGCGGTGAGGGTATAAACAAGCAGCCTTCAGAAACTACAGAAGTGGCATTTCAAATATCATCAGTCTTTGGTTTATAAAATGAAACTGCCATTGAAACTGAGAAAGTGACATGGAGCTTGCATTAAAATCTAGGCGAGCAAATAGTAGCACCTTCTATATCCCTAAATTCAAAGCTCTGCAAAGTAAATGAGATCTATCTTCTATAGCAACCATCACGAAGTTATAATAGTATTAGACATACTCCATAAGAATATGAAAATAATTTTCCACCACAAATAAACAAAATAAAAGACATTCCCTTCATATATTAGGAATATATCCAGCAATCCCACTAATAAGGACATGCTAGCAACAGACATTTCTGTATCTTTTGAGATAGCAAAAATCTCACAGCCAAAGGTACTCAAGAGAAACTAGAGCAACAATCCTATACCTTAACACAATACATATCAGAAATATCTGTGAAACTTTTTAAAAATCCTAATGGCCAGGACACACATCAGACCAATTACATCAGAATCTTTGGCGATGGGCTTCTGGCCTCATTATTTTTCAAGGTCCCCAGGTGGTTCCCAACCACCAAATTAGAGATTATTAAAAGATAACTTCAAGATCAGTGAGTTCATCTTAACATAAATGTGGGCCCTTGATATGCTGGGACCAAGAGCCTTTGTCTAAAACTAACACCCAGCTATGAGCCATTTACCCCAACCTTAGGAAAAAAGCTCAGGTGCATGCACACCCAGAACCCGCTCTTTTGAGCAGAATCAATCTCTATTTTCAGGGGTACCTCCCTGGTAAGAAGTTCTGGAGACAGACTGCAACATGAATTGACATACAGGCCCAGCTGAGCCAGCACTGTCCAGAGATGGCATTATTTTCAGAATGCCACAAGTCCACCTGATGACTGCTCTTTGAGAGAGAATATACACACTCTTAGCAAAATACACAATGGAGTTAAAGGAATTGGTACATTTCTTAGTTGTTGCATTTCTGTTGATAAAGCTGCAAAATTCATTTTATCTGAATTTTTTTTTTAAAGTCCTCAATTTAAATCTGGCTTTAGAAAGTTTTGCTTGCTGGCCCTGGCTGCTGTGGCTCAGTGGTTTGGCAGTGGCCTGAGAACCCAAGGGTTGCTTGTTAGATTCCCAGTCAGGGCACATAATCAGGTTGCAAGCCAGGTCTCCAGGTCCTTTGCTGAAGGCAGGTGAAAGGCAACCATACATTGATGTTTCTCTCTCTCCCTTTCTTCCTCTTTCCCTGTCATTCTCTCTAAAAATAATAAATAAAATATTTTAAAACAAAAATAGAAAGTTGTGCTTGCTTTTATTTGAAACTCTGGCAGGGATAAGCAGAAAATGTATTTAAAACTCCATAAAAAAATTTGGATTTATTCAAAACATTTAAATCAAAAATTTACACAAAAATTTAAATAAAAAGAAACTCAAAAATATTACATACATCTTAAAATAGTTTAAATAATAGTTTGAAGCATAAATTTAGAAAAGCAGGAACAGACCATACACAAATATTTAAAAATTAATATCTTCCTATAATATATGGCCTTTCTTAAAAGAGCATTTTTAACAAAAGAAAGAAAAAGAAAGAGAGAAAGGGAGGGAAGAAAGGAGGAAGAGAGGAAGAAAGAGAAAGAAGGGAGGGGAGAGGGGATGGAAGGCAGGGTCAGGGGAAAGAGGAAGGAAGGCAGGAAGGAAAAGGATGGAAAAGGAAGAAAAAGGAAGGGAGGGAGGGAAAGGCGGGAGAAAAACCAACTGTTAAATCTTAAGAGTGTTTGACAGCAGGAGCTCTGAAGGCAGACTTCCTGGGTTTGAATGCAGGTTCCAACTCTAGACATAGTGCCCTTAATAGTGTCTCTATGCCTCATCTTACCTATATAACTAAAGTTCTGGAGTCGAATTATAAGGTTCAAATACAGATCTGCACATGTTTGCAATGTGAACTCATTTAATCTTTCTGTATCTCTTTTCTTCCTATGTAACATTGAAATAAGAATAGTACCTACCTCGTACCTGGAGGAACTGGAATCCTAGTACACTGCTGATGGGAATGTACAACGGTGCAGTCACTGTAGAAAACAGTGTGGCAGTTCCTTAAAATATTAAACATAGAATTACCATATGATCAAGCAATTTAACTTCTGAGTATACACCCAAAAAAACTGAAATCAGAAACTCAAGCATATTTATACACACATGTTCATAGCAACATATGTATTACCAATTGCCAAAAGGGGTACACAACCATTGTTCACTGATATATAAATGAATAAATGCGGTACGTGCATACAATGAAATACTGCCTCAAAATTCATCCATGTTGTGACATGTGTCAAAATTTCTGTCCTTTTTTACACAAAACTAATACAAATATTCCAAAATTTTATATGGAAACCACAAGAGACCCCAAATAGCAACAGTGATCCTGAGGAAGAAGAACAAAATTAGAGTAATCATACTACTTTATATCAAATTATACTATAAGGCCATAGTAATCAAAACAGCATGGCACTGACATAAAAAGATACATAGATCAATGGAACAAAGCAGAGTGCCAAGAAATAAACCCACACCTTTATAGTCAACTAATATTTGACAGGAAAGGCAAAAACATACAAGGAGCTAAAGATAGTCTATTCAACAAACGATGCTGGAAAAATTGGACAGATACATGCAAAATATGGAATTAGACCACTTTATTACACTATATACAAGAATGAAGTCAAAACGGATTAAAGACTTACATGTAAGACTCAAAACCATAAAAAAATCCTGGAAGAAAACACAGGCAGTAAAATCTGAAACATTTCTCATTGAAGTTATTTTTTCTGGTAAGTCTTCTAGGGCAAGGGGAAAAATGGGACTACATTAAAAAGCTTTTGCACAGCAAAGAAAACTAACAATGAAATGAAAAGACAACCGACTGAATGAAAGAAGATATTCGTCAATAATACATCTGATAAGGAGTGGACATCCAAAATTTATAAAGGGCTCAGACAAGTAAACACCAAAAATACAAACAATCCAATTTAAAAAATGAGCAGAGGACCTGAATAGATACTTCTCCAAAGACGACATACAGATTGCCAATAGAGGAATGAAAGGGTGCTCAATGTCACTATTCATCAGAGAAATGTAAATTAAAACCACAACGAAATATCACCTCACACTTGTCAGAATGACAATCATCAATAAATCAACAAACAAGTGTTGTCAAGGATATGTAGAAAAGAAAACGTTCATACACTGTTGGTACAGAGACTATGAAATACTGTATGGAGGATCCTCAAAAAATTAAAAATGGAACTGCTTTATGACCCAGCCAATTTGGATATATTCTGGGTATATATCCAGAGAAAACCAAAACACTAATTTGCAAGAATATATACATCCCTATGTTCACTGCAGTGTTATTTACAACATCCAAGATATGGAAGCAACCATACATCTATTAATAGACAATCGGATACAAAAGTTGTGGTTCATATATATATACAATGAAATAATACTCAGACATAAAAAAGGTAAATCTTATCATTTGCAACAGCAAGGATGTACCTCAAGGATATTATACTAAGTGTAATTAAATCAGAGAAAGACAAATACCATGTGACTGCACTTACATGTGAAACCATAAATAAGCAAAAAGAGAGAGCGAGAGAGAAACAGGCTCACAGACACAGCAAACAGACTGAGAGTCGACAGCAATTTGGGAAACTGGGTGAAAAAGGTGAAGGGATTAAGGAATAAAATTGGTAGCTATAAAATAGACCCAGGGATAGAATTTACAATATAGAGAATATAATTAATAATATTATAACTGTATATAGTGCCAGGTGAGTACTGGAAATACTGAAGGCAGTATTTCATCAAAATATATGACCATTGCAGTGTACATCTGAAACTAGTATAAAATAAAACTGAACAGAATTTGTAATTGAAAAATAAACTTTAAATTCTAAGGGTTTTTTGTTTGTTGTATTTGTCTTTTCCCCATATTTAACAACTTGTGGTGTCAGAACTGCCATGGCCTCTTAAGCCCTTTCAGCCATCATCTGCTCAACCCTCTGGTGAGCACCTTCAAGAAAGGTGCTTCAAGTGGTGCTGGATTTTGGAACAAAGACTAAAGATGTTCAATTTATTCAAACACAGCATCCTACTAAAACCCAATGATATATGAAAGATTCAAGGTTAAGCAGCAGCTTCTTATGCTGGATAAATCCAAGTTCCTTTTATCAGATCACATCAATAAGAGTGAACTTACCAAAATAACTAGGCATGTGGCAAGTAAATACTAATTATGCCCTTTCTTAGTGGTGAACACCACAACAAGAAGTTTTCTACACTTACATCTTAAGTATGTGTATATAAAAGTGAGACAGGTGAAGGTGGAACTTACACATGGTATATGTTTGGAGGAGACATTTTAAAATAAAGTTTCCACAGACGACTAGGCACCGTGCATCTATTCAAGAACTGTTTAAACCCACACCCAGGGTACAAAGGGGACCATTGCCAAGTAAGTTTGATCTCATCAACCAACCATAGGCCAATAAACAGGGATACATCAACCTAGACCTTTAGCAGTCCAAGTAGAAAACCTGAACTATATTCTCCATGAGTGCACTTATTGAAAAACTGTATTATTTAATCAAGGCTGTCTTGTTTACTGGCTTCAAAAGTTTAGAAATATACTGTGCATTTTAAGTTGTCAATATAAACAGATATCCATATTTTGATGATCTTTCGTGTATAGAATCTGCGATCCCAGAGGTAATTCAATGAGATACCATGTCTTATGTCCACAGAACCTGACAGTGTTCTACCTAACTAGAGAAATTTCTAAGAAAGCTTAACTTGTCAAATAATACTGCCTGCCCCGCCTCTACCCATAAATTTGTCATAATAGTTGGTACAAAGCAGGGAAACATGAGATACAAAATCTCTAACCCTAAGACTTCTTCTGTTGACCAGTCCAGATTCCTAAGTATGATAAAGATAGCCCCAAAGTCAATTTTCTTGTAGTTATAAAAAATGTAATATGCAAGAAGCTACTTATTTTTCTCAAAATAATTTCACATGTAAAAATGCCATTATTTAATACCAATCTTAAAAATCTTGTAATTTTATAACTAACTTCTAAAAAGTACTCAAGCATAACAGAATAGTGTTATTTCTGTTTTGGATTTTTCCCTAATACAAGAATTCAAACCAGTACCTGATTTTAGGAACTACACAGCAGTTATACCATATCCAGTCTTTCTAGCAGTGGTAGTAACTACGGAACACTCAAACTTTGAAACATTAACATTCAAAAGTAAATCTTTCTCCTTTGGCTTAAATCTGTAATGTGATTTGTATTATATATCAAATGTGTCTTCGAAATATTCTATTAAATTTTTCTGCCCTGGCTGGTGTGGCTCAGTGGATTGGCACCAGACTGCAAACCCAAAAGTCGCTGGTTCAATTCCCTAGGCAGGGCACATAGCCAGGTTGCAAGCCAGGTTTCCAGCCAGGTCCTTAGCTGGAGGCAGGTGAAAGGCAACCATATATTGATGCTTCTTTCCCTTTCTTCCTCCCTTCCTGCCTTTCTCTCTGAAAATAATAAATAAAATCTTTAAAAATTTAATTAAAAATTTTTTCTTACATTTTTAAGAATCCAGTTAGCACTGTTAAAATAAATGAACCATCAATATTCTCCCAGTCTAAGTGCATGTCAATTGTGATGAAAGTGCAGCAAATGGGGGAAACATACTCTTTACAATATTAATATTGAGAGTTAAACATCCTATAAATCAATTTACAATGACTTAATGCTTTTGCTAGCTCCATAGGATTAAAAATAATGATACTCATATGACTGTCAATTATGTCATTTTAAACTACATAACTGCTAAAATTTTGCTTGTATATTTGAATACCTATATTAGTAAAGTTTATTATAATGTAAGGGAAAAGCAATGTTATTACATATGGATATAATATTTATAATTTTAAAGTGCACAACTTTAAAATACTAAGCAGCTTCAGTTTCTGTGGAAAAAAATCAAGCATATTGGTGGCTTATTAAAGGCTGTAGTAACAGTCCATGAATCTATCTGAACTCTTCCTACAAGTAGCTCAAAGAATTATAAGCATATGTAAGAGTTAACACAGCCTTCAAAAATTAGACCCTTTGATGACTGAGAAAAGATTCATTAACTGTGTTGCTTAAAATCAGAGGTAGTAAATAGCACAGACAAACCAGTAGCATTATCTCTCATCTGTGTTATCAAAAAGCCAATAGAGCAGTGTTTTCCCTCCTCCATGTTTTAAAAGTATGTGCTTAAACTCCATGAAGGAAAATATATGATAACAGGGACTTCTGTTTGCCCCACCCCCAAGTCATGGTCTCATTTCTACTCACTCGTACCCTCTGCCTTCAGGGTAGTGAACAGCTTTACATTTTCCCCAGCATCTAGATAGATCAATCACCTACACAGGACATATAGGAGAATCAGGCTACACTGTATATTGAAAACCACAGGTTACAACTATGTTCTAGAATGGCTGCCATCAAGTTTTGTAGTGTCAGAAAACATAACTGGTAAGAATCCAAAGCAAGACAAGAAAGTCAACTGGGCCCTCAACAGGCTGATAATGAAGTATCAGAAAAAGTTACTGCAAACTATCGACTCGGAACCAAAAGAAAACAGCAGAACCTCAGGACAGATGGTGGGACAAGATATGAGAGAACCCACAGGGCTCAGCACAGATGGAAATGCAAGACTCAAAGAACAAAATTTTTGTCACCTAGTCAAAACCGTGACATTGCTGATGAACAGTGGAAAAGAACATTGTGGATATAGTAACAACTCCCTGAGAAACACAAGGAGGGTTCTGGGAAGAAGGCAGAATGGATTTGAAGACGACAAGAAAACAGGTAGAAAAAATGAAAATATTACTGAAGAACCAAACAGATACCCATAATTGAGAAGCTGAATACTCTAATAAGCAGAGGGCCCTGTGATTTCATTTGTACTCACTCCTATCCTCTGCCTTCAGTGGAGTGAACAGCTTTACATTTTCCAAAAGTATGGCTACAAAGTACCTGCTGAAAAGGGGACTGGAACCACAGGAGGCTGGGGTATGACTGATGCTTCTCATTTAAAGAATTCCCTATCTGTAATAATGGTGTGTGTTTCATTTTGTTTGTCTTTTCCAGCTAACGATTCATACAAACAGCTATTTCTAATACAGAATTTGTGCACACTATAAGGTTCACCAAGGGGCAGGGATGATATTAACAGAAAGTAGGTTGACTCTAGAAGATTCTATGTCTGGAGAGAGGATAGCTAGCAGCTGGGGAAAGCATGTAGAAACATAAAACTAAATGTCCCCTTCTGTGGGCCTGCACCAGGCTCAGAGTAGGCTAACTATGGGAACAAGAAGAGCAAGGGGAAAGAGCTAAAGGGAAAATAGCCACCCTCAGATATCAAGAAGGGAATCAGGATAGGGAGAACTGCAACAGGGAAAGCACAGGCTTTAGGAAGGATTCAGAATACTGGGTATGCTGTTCTTTGTCACAGAAGAGGATGCCAATGAGTATAAATCCTAGCTTTGAAATCCTCTGTCCTCCCATTCCACCATTTCCTTTTTATTTACACCACCAATGCCTCTGATACAATCCACAGCAAGTAATTACAGCCCAATTTCCCTGAGGTATTCTGAAATACCTTAGGCTCCATATGCAAATCAATTATGATCATATGCCACAGGACTTTACCAAACCCAGGAAATGTTATTCTTTGCTTTGGAAAAAGAATCAACACAAAACCAATTTATCTTCCCAAGCAATAAAAAATATTGTCAGGTTCACACACACATACACACACAGAGCAAACATATGATATATGCTATATACATGATTATACAGAATATAAAGCATATAATTATGTATGTATAATGTACATATTACGTATGTATAATTTTATATAATGTATACATAAATATATGTACAAGGATACAGTATATATAATTAGGTACATGCATATATTTATATTTAAACACACTCATACAACACATATACATATACTTATTTTCTATATACAGAGTGACAGAAGGTAGGACCATGGTTAGGAAAAATCACTTTAAATTCTGAAAAGTATAAAGTGCTTAATGCCTTTACAAAAAGCAGTATAAATTACTACTGTAATGGGGTACAGGGCAGAGGTCCCCTTAAAATAGCAGAACATATTCCCCACAAACTCTGACTGGGGGAAGGGGAAATGGATGATATGGCTATTAAAATACTCTGTATAACAATGGCAAGTTAATAGCCCTGCCTTTCCAAAGGGAAGAATGACTCTGAGATCATTCAGGGACTCATGGCATAGCTGGGGAGCTTATGCAGTACCTGTGTGAGAGGCAGGGGTAAGATGCCTCTTGCCCTGACTACAGATGGTAGCCAAAAGAAGGTAAAAATACAGGGGAACTGGAAAAAAATAACACATCACAGGAGGGGCTGGAAATGAGGCCCCATTAAAGTTCCAGGCCAAAAATTTAAGTAAGGGTGGACTAAAAGAGAAGCAGCCACATGTCTGAAAGGATGGTTTGAAAGGATGTAGAAAGGAGTCAGCTACGAAGTATGGTGTGTAGGGAGAAGCCACTCAATTTGGAGTAACAGCACACCCAGAGGTTTGGAGTAAGAAGGAGGAGACCATGGCAGAGCTGGTAAGAGCTGTGCAGAGACCCGCCAAACCAAGCAAAGATTCTTGACGGATGCTTGCAGCTATGACAGTGAATGCTGAACTGCAGACTTCAGCTTTTCTGAAAGATGGTCCTTCTGACTGGCCCCTTCTGAAACAGGAGTGGTTTAGCAAAGGGAGGCAGGATTGTGTGTTTTGGGGTATTTTAAAGGGAGTGGAACTTAATGGCAGAAATCTCCCACTGTTTTGAATCTGTATAATCTGTAAATTCCTTTTTCACCAAACTCTTGCACTGGGAGTCGTGCTTCTTGATGGGGGGCAATCGAACCCCACAGCTGTTCCAGAATAGCCCCCCGGGGGGGGGGTGGTCTGTAACACTATCGAAAAAAGCAGTCTTCTCTGAACAGAAAAAATGTACTTACAAAGTAGCCTTAAATTTAAAGAGCATCTCCTATGTACAAACATGAGCTCTTAGTGGCCCCTCATGCAATCCTATGGACTTAAAAGAGTCTACCAAAACTAGAACAGGATTTTACTAATACAGATTTAGCACACATTAAGAAAAATGTTCAGGACTTAAAATATGTGTTCTCTTCTAGAACTAAACTCTACCTTTTTCATGAACACAGGCCTCAGCTTCTTGTGCCCACTGTTTCTCCCCTGAGTCTGGATATTCCCTTCCTTCTCTTCTACCTTTAACTGATTCCATCAGGCATCTCCTAGGCACTAATCCTGTTACCCTCTTTGATTCATATACCTGATAACTTCTCACCTTTGACTGCTTCCCACCTTAAATAAATCACACTTCCCTCAACCTCTTTTCCTCTTCACCTCTGGCTTTTTTTTTTTTTTTTTTTGGCACATCACATTTCTCGAAAACAGAATCTACATTTGCTGACTGCCTTCCTTGTTCCTTTTCCTCCTTGTTACCTGGCTTCTCAGGGCCTGCTGTATAGCACGTGCTCAATACATATTAGACACAGGATTATTAAGAAAACATTAGAAGTTACAATAAAGAAGCAGGTATGCCAAGTGGAGAAGCTAATTGAAGGGGGGGGTGAAGAATGAGTTTATTTTGGACACACTGAGTTTAAGGTGATGGCAGGATATGCAGATGAACACGCTAACACTGAGTTTAAGGTCATAGCAGGATGTGCAGATGGACATGCTAAAGCAATTATGTGAGAGGTCATTCCACCTTAGTGATAATGTCATACCTGAAAGGCAGCCAAATAGAGGCTCTAGGCAAAAAGACAGGGAGGCACTATAAGAAACCACCAACAAGCTGACAGATCAACTCATAATATCATAGAAGTTAAAAAGGGTGAGCATTTCAATAAGGCCAGGTGAAAACACTAGTCAAGAATGTAAAATGTCATAGTTAAACAGAAGATTAAAGACTGTAAATGAGGTAAGGGTTAATTTAATCACTGGGAGGATACCGATGATCTTTGAAAAGTCGAATCAGTGATGACTAAGCCACATGCAAAAGTCTCAAACAAAACATTAACATGCAGGACTCAGAAACCACCAAAGAGTTACTATACAATGGCCAAAGTGGGTGGTGGATGGTCAGCACGCACAATACAAGAATCCACCAAGGTAAGAAATGTAATCTCTCATTTACCCTATGATCAAAGGCTCTACAGGAATTTGACAAACCCTAATATTCATTCTTCATTAAGACAAACACTTAATAGAATTAGATGGTTGTTGCCTTAATATGATCCCAATATATATTCACCAAAACTTCAGGATCATGATTTATGATAAACCACTAAAACCATCCTATGAAGAAAAGTCCAACTTCTAAATAGAGAAATAGGCAACTGCTACTGACAAAATGTTGTCCAAAAAGGAATTACAAATGTTTCTGAAACTTATGAAAAGATGTTCAATCTGACTCAGAGCAATGCAAATTAAAATGACAATGAGATACTTTTTTAATGTACAGATTGGGAAACAGTATATTGTTTGATCTACTATCAGGAAGATCTAAGAAACAGACATTGCTGGTAAAAACACTATGGAAGACCATTTGGCAATATCTATCAACATTTAAGGTGCATATATCCTTTATTCAGTAATGTCACTTGCAGTAAGTTAAACCTACAGATATACTTATTTGTATATGTGCAAACTGATACGTGAACAAGAATACTCTAAACAATGTGATGGAAGAGCCAAAGACAGGAAACACATTTCCAGTAACTGCAGACTAGCTAAACAGATTAAGAATATGGCTGCTATGTATGTATTGATATAGACTATCTCCAAGAGACATTGTTAAGTGATAACAAGGTATTGATCGCTGTGCCTCATAGCTAACATTTTTAAATATATTATATTTTATTTCATTCTTTTTAGAAAGAGGGGAAGGGAGAGAGGCAGAGAGGGAGAGAGACATCAATGTATGGTTGCGTTTCACCTGCCTCCAGCCACAGACCTGACTGGAGAACTGATTTGCAACCTGGTTATGTGCCCTGGCTGGGGAATCAAACCTGCGACCTTTGGGTTGGCACCTTATCCACTGTGCTACCAGCCAGGGCTTCATAGCTAACATTTTTAACAAGAATATACAGTATATATATAGCTTATGCATTTACACACATATGTAACAAAGTGTGTAAGAAGTAGTAAGAGCTGAGGGACTGAAGAGAGGTTGCCTTTTCACTTACACCTTTTGAATTTTTTGTAAGATATGCATTACAATCTAGTGATTTTATGGTCATTCTTGACCTTCCCCTGTCCCTCATTTCCTACATTCAAACTAAAGCCTATGAATTTTTTGGCCCTCTTTTTCATTCTCAGCACAACCAACATAATTTAGAGACATTATCTTCCCTAATTAAACAGCCTTTAACCACTTCCATTTAAATAATTACCTTCTCTGATTTACCTTAGGTATGTTCCATGCCCAGACTCGCCCTTCTAAAGCACAACTTTACTAAGCTTCAAAAGGTCCAAATTCTGCTTGACCTACCACAGTGTTGTCCTCCATAGACCCAAGCCCCTTCTCTCCCCAGGACGACAACCCACATTTCTGCTGAACAGGAACGTTCCCAAGGACTAGAACTAAGCTGTTTTTATCACCACCTATAAGCCTAATTCTGGTGGTCTCCTCATCAATTTTGCCACATTTCACATGTTTCCCTTCCCCATATGTACCAGCTAATATGGTTTTAGCACCCAGTGCTTTACAAGCCACTCACATCAGGAAACTTGCTCTAATGTCCAACCAGGATGTGACTGCACAGTTATGTGTATCTTTTAGGGCAGCCCCCCACGTGCTCACTCTGATGCTGTCTTCCAAGCACCTATGTCAATGGTAAGCCACTCCTTTGGGGCTGCGGCTTCTGTTCCATTCCTTAAACTCCTGAGTACAGTGATGTACATATCTTGAATCCATAAGCTTAGATGTGCTTATTTCTGTATAGTTGCCCAGTGTTAACAATGATATTATACTGCTAAGTTGGGAGGTATTAAAAATATTAAGCCCTGGCTGGTGGCCCAGTGGATAAGGCACCAGCCTGTGAACCCAAAGGTCGCTGGTTCAATTCCCCAGCCAGGGCAACAAAACCAGGTTGCAAGCCAGGTCTCTAGCCAGGTGTGAAGCTGGAGACAGATGAAAGGCAACCATACACTGATGTCTGTCTCCCTCTCCCTCTCTACCTCTCTCCCTTCCCCTCTCTCTAAAACTAATAAAGAAAATCTTTTTTAAAATAAATAAAAATATTAAATAACTGTTCCTGATTTTTTTTTTTTTTTTTTTTTTTTTGCCTTTCTCAATGGGAGACTGGTAGAAAGTCTGGACTACCAAGCACATAACAACACATACTCAACAAAGTCAATTCCACCACCTGTCACTTAAAAGTAATCTTCTAGAGTTATTGGTTTTGTTTTGTTTTTTAATGAGAGAGATGATCTTTCTCAGGGTGAGCATGTAAGGTTAGTGATGGCTAGGAGCAGTGATTAAATTGGATGGCTTCAAGTCCTTAACAAGAAGTGTCTACCATTTCCCAATAGTATGCAATTATGCATTTAGTTACATGAAGGTCATTTTAAAAGAGGCAATCCCTGTAGACATTTAGAAATCCATATTTTAACTGATTTGCACAATGACTGTGGAAATTCATGGAATGAAAAAATTCACCATCATACTGATATAAACAGAAAGTAGAAGAGTGGTTACCAAGAGCCACATGGAATGGAGAATGGAGAGTTACTGGTCAGTAGATACTGAGTTTAAGATAATGAAAAAATTGCAGATAATGAACAGTGATTAGGAAAGTAAAGTATGTATTAATACCTAAGCAATACACTTAAAAATGGTTACAATGGTAAATTTTATAAATATATTTTTCTAGAAAATGTTTCAGAGATTGATTTTAGTGAATTTTTCAGCTGTCTCATTAAAACTGAAATACCATCCTGACTGGGTAGCTCAGCTGGTTAAACCATCACCCTGTACACCATAAGAGGTTGTGGGTTCGATTCCTAGTCAAGGCATGTACAGAAGACAACCAATCAACATGTCTCTGTCTCCTCCCCTCCACCCCACCCTCTCTAAATCAATAAACATATCCTCCGGTGAGGATTAAAAAACAAAACAAAAACCTGAAACACCAAGCAAAGCAGACATGTGACACACAAATCCACTCCAACAGGCAATTTAGACAATGGTCCTTATATTACCCTAGGCTGTTCTCCTTCTCCCTCTAAATTATCTGGCTTTTTATCATTTCATTTTTTGAAGCTCCAATTTCTGGATAAACAGGTACAGAAAGAAAGAGCAATTAATTTTTGTTATTTCTCAGCATAAGAAAAATGGGCTTAAGGCCTCTGAATTACTGTAAATTTTAGTTAGTTGTATTCTTCCATGCCACTGTTAACATGGGTAATCAACATATTTTTATCATCATCACAAGCTGAGCAGTTTCTATTTAAGGGCAAGTAGGTGGTCATTATTTCTGCTACAGGCAACAAGTCACACAGACTTCCAATAGCAACCCACTAACAAACTGGATGGATCATCCTTTTTCCAGGAAATACAGTAGGCACCACTGTCCCTCAGTCAATGCCCCATAGACAGCTCATAGGTGAGAGGCTGAAAACACCCACAGCTTCAAAAGACAGGACTGAAGGGAAACTCCAAAAAAAGACCTCCCCCAGTGCCTATGCAGCTCAGCTTTACCTAGTAACACCCCATTTACATACACCATGCCATTCTATTGTCTTTTCATCTTCACATAGCCTCTTCAACTTGAGTTGCTATGTAATAGCAACTGGCTGTGTTCATTACAGCTCATTTTCCCTTTTAAGAAGGTACAGAATGCAACTGCAGGATGCACCCCCAAGACCCCTGAACTAAGCTGAGACAGGAGAGCCATGAGTTAGGGATGGGGCCATTTGTCCTCTGGGGCACACATGGCTTCCTAGGGTAGCCTCCCCTAAAACTTCCTGACGTCAGAAGACAGACTAAAACCTTTAAGGCAAGGGGCCCAGTGTGCGCCTGTACACACACCTGTTCTCGCTCTCTTCCTTCTCTCTCTTTCTTCCTCCCTCCCTCCCTCTCTCAGACACCCATGCCTTCTTCCTCAGGTGCTTTCTTTCTCCTAAGCTCCAAGTGCCCTTCTTTTGCCTCTGTAACTTGTTCCTGAGGCCATGCAGCCCAGATGACTCACTTCTTGTACCTTTGTGACTTTTCTAAATAAACTTCTTGCATTAGAGTTCTTAGCTCTGAATAATTCTTAGCCAAACTCAACCACTAACCACCACTAACCAAACCCATGACAGTTTTTAAAGACATTACTGCTGAGTCCATTACCCAGAATTTATGACTAGACTTGATGAGTGTAACTAGATATTGGTATTTTTTTTAAAGGTTCTTAGGTGCGACAATGGGATCTGTTCCCAAATAAGATGAATGCTAATGCTGTTAGGAAGGAACCTGGGGAACACTGGAGGTGGCTGCTCACAAAACAACCCCACCATAGGAACTGCAGAATACTTTTTGCATCAAGAAAAATGTTTCCAAAGTCAGACACACTAGGGCCAAGTCCCCTTCAACAGCTTTGCTGACATTGCCCCCTCCATTCAGTCACCATGGCGAGTTGACTAGGGAGATCCCTCATTCCACCTTCCACATCTCAAGCTGTGAAAGAAAGCATGACAGGCTCCAACCAGCCCTAAACAGGTAGACAGGGGATAGTGAGGGGGTGCTAAAGCTGCCAGGCCATCCTCCTGTGCTGCCTTGGCTCCGGAGCCTGCCTAGGAGCCCACCCCAGACAGTGGTAAGGTATTGGCAGAGCCAGGAGCAGGACTGCCAGGGGCAGAAGGAGGACAAGCTCAGCATAATGGAAATGAACCCGGGGAATCTGGGATGATCCTGGGACAGCCTGACAACTTGAGAGCCCCGGGGCCACACTCCTGCAGCATGGAAAAGGCCATGCAGTTCACTTTCAGCACCTATGAAGTGGAAACTAAAACCCCCAGAGACCAAAGTGTCAGTGCTGCACAATCCAGGACTGTAGCATCACTGAAGTCTAGAACGTCATCCAGTACCACTAGGCTGCTGAGGCCCAGAGCACCAGCCAGACCCGTAATGTCCCTCAAAGCTGCCCTGCCAGTACCCTGGGATCTGCAGGGTTCTGGATGGTGGAGACTTGTGCTGGGCTCCGACCACTGGAATCAGGAATACTTGCCACAAGGGAGGATACCAGTATTCCCCCTACATCATAATTCAGTTTAATAAGTTAATTTTTTGAAGCCAGAGCAGCCAACAAAGGCACCTACAAGGCTTACACAAGTGATAAGCTGAACTAGCAAATAAACTCAAATCCAGTAAAAACTGGTAATGGAGGAAACCAGGCTGCTACATAATGAACACGTACCCATCCAGGCTGAGACTAAATTCATGCTGGCAAACGTGATCAACAAATCCAAGTTGCAGAGAAGAAAAACTGAAAATCAGTGGAAGAACCATGCAAAAAAAGTGATGAGATCCTACAAAGGAGACAAAAATTAGCCCCCCAATATGTGAAACAAACTTCAGAGATTGAAACAACACAGCTCTTGGAGAAGGAAAAGCTGGGATCTGATTTGAAGCAGCAGTTGGAGGCAATGAGGGGACATTTCACAGGTAAAGGAGAAGCAGTACAGAGCACTGCAGACGTGCAGGAGGAGCTAAAGCAAGACTGAACTGAGACAGCTGCAAAGGCCCAGGCCTCGTACCTCCAGGAAAAAAATTACTCAAGAAGCAATGAATAAACCAGCCACAAGCATGTTGGGAAAGACAGAAACGAGCTGAAAAGGAAAGCTCAGGCCTTGGAAATGGCAGCAGAGAGAGAGGCATGCTTCTGAGCTGTACCACCTCCAGAGATCAAGGAGTTACACAAAGTTGGTTCAGCAGTCAGAGCAGAGTGGGGAAGAATCCATCTCCCCCAGTTAAAAATTCCGAAGCAGCAGCTGTAGCAGGAACAGTTGTATGCGGAGTGCTTATTCCCAGACAGGCAAGGACTATAATAGGGTGCTCCAAAGAACAAAGAACTTCTTCCCTAATCACCAAATCAATCCACAGTAATTTCTAAACTATCGCTAATTCACTGAAGACTAGAGCGAGTATCCTTAGATGCTGTGTAAACCTGGTTAGGAAGGCTTGGGAATCTCATTGCTACAGTAAATATCTATCATGACATGTTAGTGTGAAGAATTAGATGCTTCTTTTTCTACCCAGCTGCTAAGATTTGTGTAACCAACTTCCTTTAATAAGTTTTTTCTTTAGCTCATGTTAGAAAATAAGATGTTCCTTAAACCTCCATATAATCTAGCACCATTTGCCAAACACTCACACATGAAATCAGGTCGAGAAAACCACCCACCTTGAGAAAGTAAAAAATAGAAAAAGAAAATAGTTGGGTGATTTATTCCATCTTGCTCAGTCAGATTTCTTTATAGAAAAAGCAACTTTAAGGATAGTATCTCAGATTAACTTTATATAGTGCTTCTTGCTCTGCAAATGACCAAGAGCCATTTATCCTCATTCCTTTTGGCCAACTCAGAACACAACAGCAAAGTGTTTATAAGCGTTTTTAAAATTTTTTTGTGCCAGTGAACAGGAAGCTCCGTCTATTCTGTAGTTTGCTAATAACAGCAAGATCAATCAATGCTAGGCAGAATGACCTTCTGTCTCATGCAGCCTTTACAATTTTAGCTTTCAGTAAATTGAGAAGGGGACATACATTATGTCAATGCTACTGGAAATGTTTTCAGTGAAGTAATACATCTAGAATTTATGAGGTGGCTCAATGCCTCTGTTTGTAGAAAATCGCATTCAAAAGAAGTTTTTAAATATATCTGGACAGCTTTTTAGAGTCTTGTGCCATCTATTTCCTTAGCAACACTCTCACTTCTAAGATGCCAAAATTACTTAATGTTAAATATAATAAGTACTTTAGTTTTAGGTCCTCTATTACACTTTCTTACTTTATGTGCACTTAATAGTATATGCAATACTTTTTGTAATTAATATGTGCCATATATTTATAATTATTTAATAGAACTGAGAATAGTATAGACTTTTAGTGGGTTTTGTTTTGTTTGCATTTATGGCATATTCATGTTTAGACTCATGACTTATTTGAATGCTGAATTCTAGTACAGGAATATAACTCCATATTTTAAAATTGTTTTTCTATGGAAAAATATAATCAGCTATGTTTTCCAGAAACTGTCAGTAATAAATAACTTCAAAGTAACTTTTTAAATTTTATTTTATTGATATATAAAATGAATTCCTTTAAATTGCATTACCAAAAGTACTTTCCCTCAATGTGCCTTAAATTTCTAGCTTTAAATATGTAGTTTCTTTATCAAATAAGCATTCTGTTAATAAATAAATAAAAGCCTACTTGGATGAAATAAATACATAAGTAGACAAACATTAAGGTTCTCAGGTGTGTAATATAAGGTCAGAATAGTGAGCCAATGGGCTTAATGAAACCAAAATATGTTCCGTCAGCTAATGTGATCCTGCAACAACTAAATGGATATAAGTTCACATACAGACAAATCTGATGTCTGAGCATGCTTAGACAACTCAAATCATGGTCTCTCTCCTAGACAGAAGCATGAGGGGAAGATGGATTATGAAAGAGGGAAGAGCTTGAGTTAACAAGCAGATAAAAGTTCAAATCCCAGTTCCATTAATTAGCTGTGAAACCTTGGCCCACTCATATAAATTATTTCAGTCTCAGCTGCCCCAGATGAAAAATGGCACTCATTATATCTCATCAGGATTTTACCAAGATTAATATAAATGAGATGTAAAACAACTTGTACAGTTTCAGTCTTGTCCCATCTGTCAGCAGAGTCTGGGCTTGTGGGTGCCTAGATTTTTGGGTGCCTGGGCTTGGGGGTTCCAGATCCTGGCCAAGAAATGAAAACCTGGGACCTTGAGAGGTAAAATGATCAGTTTACTCAAGGTACAACTCTAATTAAGTAGCAGAGCTGGGATTAGAACTCAGATTTCCTAACTCCCAAATTTGTGATCAGTGTTGTTAAAATGAGTGAATGGAAGCAAACCTCCAGTGACTTCTTAAAGCACATCATTACATGACCAGCTGTGGTAAAACTAAATTTTGGTGTGGGTTACTGAGGGGTCCTGGCTTGTGTGCATGGCTACATAAATATACAGCCTTGGAGCAAATGAGAGAATAGGTAAATGGACAAATGAAGAATAAGTAAGTGGACACATTTATCTCAGAAAAATTCAGTATATATGTGCATAAGCACACAGAAGAGAAAGATGTGGTGAAGATATCAAGAATACTTTCTATACTTTGATATATTTTTATGAGATATTTTTGGTTCTTTTGTGATATAATTTGTCCTAGTTCATAATACTTGGTTTTCCTCTGACATGAAAGATATAAAAATATATGTGTAAATTGTGGCTTTAATTGTAAAAAAGTCTTTCATATTTGTTTTAATCATTTTCTTTTACTTCTGCGTCAGTGTGCAGAACACAAAAACAATTTTGTTAACAAAGAATATCTATTTCTCCCTACACAATTTTTAATTTGTTTCAAATGTCATTTGATTGCTTTACTTACTCAACTAAAATGGTGTGATAATTAAAACATTTTAGACATGACCTTTAAAATACATAAACAAATAAACAAACAAAAAAACACAGCAAGCATTGAAAAATGAGAGATGGGTCAACTTCTGAGCAATCCAGATGGGCTACTGGCAATAACAAACAGAAGCATCCTTTAGCTCATGCCTTCACATGAGTCACATTCAGTAAATTATTTTCCAAACTTTCACAGCTATAAATATAATCTTCTTATTTTTCTGAGGCCAATACCAAAGATCTCTCCTGGCCAACTGATAGAGAAGATCATAACCTGTTAAACAAAATTGCCAGTAATACCTAATTCCAAAAATGACAGAATCAATGAATCTGAACATCAGAACAAGGAATATTTCAAGAACCTCCCCCTACTTCTAGAGAAGAAAGATTATCCAAAGACAATGAAGAAACTCAAATCCTAGAACAAACATACCCATATGGGTTTATAGTCATATGATATTAGGTTCAAATTCTAGCTTCAACATTTCAGTAAATCACACACTCTTTAAGCTTTAATTTATTCATCTGTTAGATGGGATTAATGCCATCTTTTTCAAAGATCTCATAAAAACTAAAAGTGGGAATGTAGGTCAAGCACACAGCACCAAGTGAACTTTACTTCCTTAACTCTGCCTATATTTTGATTTCTGGTCATGAAGTTTCTGATAAATTATGCCTCTGAAATACTTCCTCTTTATGAAGCAAACAACTATCAAACCCAGAGAGCAAAAACTCACAAACAACCCAGGGAAAGATGTTAACAGAGAGTGACATCAGCAGCATGGTGACATGAGTTGACCTCCAGGTATCTCCTCTAGCAATTACAAGTTGGATAGCTATAATCAACAAAGGAATCCCTGTTCAATACACAAACACATCTGAGAGATCCACACATTGAGACGAATGTGCACATATCAGAGCAATCAGGGGAGGCAGGACAGCGGGAAGTCAGAGACAAAAGCCCCAGTCTATCTCTTGACTGGGCCTAGGCAGATGCAATAGGAGTAAAAGGCTATTGTGTAACCTCCATTGGGCAAACTGAAGGGGCAGAGATGGCAACAACCTGGGTGGTCAGCACATATTGATGCTGGGCACAGGGTCAGAGACAGAAAAGCCATGCAAGGGAGGAGAAGCATTTAAGAGTCCACCAACATCAGACACATGATTCTGCCAACGTAGGAACCTACCCTCCCAATCCCCTTGTGGCCAGTCCAGAAGTAAAATCTTCACCCTGAAAACAGTGAAGGAGTTGGAAACAAACTTTCTAGACTAAGTGATCTGTACTCATTATGGCTAATGCCACAGGAGAGGACAGAATTCTGAAAACAAGAACCCGTCCCACTAGCCAACCCCTTCTCCACCTATCATAGCAGAGCCTGGTAGAAGACGCTGGGTCAACTCCAACAGACTGACGTTGCTGGCAGTTTCTAGCTACAGGAGGCAGTACGGAGAACACATAGGCCATTTATAATCCATAGGAGTGGTGCCCAAGGCCAAGGGCCAAAGGTCATAAAGGGGACACCCATCTCCTCAGGGAACATGAGATGATATCCATGGCCAAGGCAACACTGCCCCACAGAGATCCCAGATGTCCCAGTAGTGCAGGTAAGAGAAAATAAAAACTTGAGTTTCAACACAACTTACTGGAAAACAAAAGAAAGACATCTATTATCATTCTGCTAAACAATGAACAAATACTTTAAAAACACTTTATTTCCACAAATACCCAGAGAAATAACCCATCAAACACAATAAATAATCAAGGTAACAAGGGAATTCAAAAAGAAAATTTTTAAATCTCCAGAGAAAAAGCATGAAGGCATGGAAGACTGTGATTTAAATGACAGAGAATTTAAGACTGCATTTTTTCACCTTTCTGAAAAGATGAAGAGACACAAGAAAACTCAGGAAAGCAATTCAGAGAGCTCACAAGCTAGAGACTCAATGGGATAAGGAACCAACTAGGGAAGTTAGAAAACAGGCCAGATAGAAGAATTAGTGATATTGACGATAAGACATCTAGAAAGGACTAAAGTGGTAAAGTACTAACAGTAAAAAAAAAAAAAAATTAATGAAAGAAAGAACTACATGATTCTTTTTTTTTAATTTTTAAAAAGATTTTATTTTTAGAGAGAGGAAAAGGGAGGGAGAAAAGAGAGAAACATCAAAGTGTGAGAGAAACACTAATCACCTGCCTCTTGCACACCTCTAATTGGGTACCTGATCTATACAACCCAGGCATGTGCTCTAACAAAGAATCGAGCTGGCAAACTTTCGGACATTGGGACAACGCCTAACCTACTGGGCTACACTAGTCAGGGCACTATCTGACACCTTTATAAAGAGCAATATAAGAAGACTGGATATACAAAAAAAATAAGAATGAGAAGGTACAGAGAGCCTACTCAAACAAATAATGAGAAATTCCCAAAGCTATGGAAAGAACTAGATCCTCAAAACCAAGAAGCCACCAGAACACCTCGTTACATCAATCCAATAGGCATCCTCTAAGCATATTATGTTAAAACTGTCAAAAACTAATGACAAACAAAAATTCTCATAAAATAAAATAAAACAATAACCTATGAAGGAAACCCCATGAGGTTTTCATGGAATTTTTAAGTGAGAATCCTATATGCTAGAAGAGAATGGAATCAAATATTCAAATTATTAAGAGAAAAATCACCAGCCAAGAATAATATATCCAGCAAAGTTATCCTTCAAATATTAAGGAGAAATAAAGGCTTTCCCAAACATACAGAAGCTGAAGAAATTGACCTCCACAGACCTGCATGAGACAAAACCAAAAAAGGACACAAAGCTGTAAATTGATTAACAGACAGAAGCATGAATTTACAATCCTTGTTCAGAATAGGATATTAAATACTTAAATGTAACATAAAGGTTAAAGGAGATAAAAGCTTTAAAAAACAAACAAAAAAAAAGGAGCATAGCTACTGCCATTTCTAAATGAATACAACATAAAAAGGAATAATTGTGACAACAAAAACATAAAAGGGGGGAAAGGACTAAGCTCACATAGATGAAGGGATACAATATAATCAAAAGAAGCACTACTGCAGATAAAACACTTATTTTGTATATACCCAATGGTAACAACAAAAATTTTTTTTAAATCTAGAATGGGACACCTTAACACAAAAAAAAGTCAGAGGGAAAAAGATCAATAGAACAACACTAACCTAAAGTAAGGCAGAAATACAAGGAAAAAGGAAAAATGGAGACACAGAACTACCAGAAAACAAAAGATAACATGGCTACAGGAAATAACCATGAATAAGTAATTACCCTAAATGTAACTGAACTCACAATAAACAGCACGGAGTAGCAGGATGAATAAAAAAACAAAACCCAACTATATGCTGCCTTTGGGAGATATATCTCAGCTGTAAAGACAAACATAGATTCAAAGTGGAGGGATGGAAAATGATTAAAACAGACCAAACATATGGAGTCCAGAGAAAAGCAGATATAGCCATACTTATATCAAACAAAATGGACTGCAAGAAAAAAAGATAACACGAGACAAACATGGAAGTTTTATGATGGCAAAGGGGAAAACACCTCAAGAAGACATAACAAAATATATATGAATATGAACTCAACCTGGGCACATCAAAATATGTAAAGCAACTACCAAGAGAACTTAAGGGAGAAATTGATGAAAATACAGTAATAGTAGAGGACCCCAATGCCCCATTGACAGCAATGAGATATAACATCAAAACAGAAAAATAAGGAAATATCAGTCGTAAGTGACACATTAGCCCAAATGGACATGATCAATATTTACAGAGCTTTGCTTTCCAAAACACACAAGGATACACATTCTTCTTCAGTACACATGCAACATTCTCCAAGATACAGCATATGTTAGGGTACAAACTATCGATAACAAATTAAAGATTGAAACCATACCAAAGGCATTCTCTAACCATAAAGCTTTAAATTGGAAATCAACTGCAAAAAGAAAATTGGAAAAGCCACCAATATATAAAGACTAAGCATACTTAATAACAACTGTGTCAAAAAAGAAATTTAAAAAGATTAAAAATACATAGACAAAGTACAACATATTAAAGTTTGGGGGGATACAGCAAAAGCCACAAGAGGGAAGTTTACAGCATTATATCTCTACCTTAAATATATATCTCTCAAATAACTTAACATTTTACCTTAAATAACTAGAAAAAGATGAAGCCCAAAGTCAACAGAAGTGAGGAAATAATAAAAATTAGAAAATGAAACATAACAGATAACAAAAAAGAAAAAAATAACAAAATTAATACCACAAAGAGCAAGTCTTTTGAGAAACTTAAAAACTGAAAAAGCTTTGTCTACACTAAAACAAGAAAGAAAGAAGACACAAAATCAGAAATGAAGGGTGAGAAGTTACGATAGACACCACAAAAATGCAAGACTATACAAGAATTCAATAAACAATAAAATGTAGACAAGTCCTTACAAATATATAATCTTCCTAGGCTGAATCATGAAGAATTAGAAAATCTAAAGTGACAAATTAACAGAAAAGAAATTTAAACAAGTCATCAAAAACCTTCCAAAAAGTAAAAGGCCAGGACTAAATGCCCACACTAGTGAATTCTACCATTCAGAAAGATTTAATCAACCTCTTCCACAAAACTGAAGACACAACACTTCCCAATGCATTTTATGAGGCCAACCTTACCCTGACACCAAAATCTGGCAAAGATAAAACACAAAATAGATTTCACATCAAAGGCAATAAAAAGAGACAAAAAAGACATTTCAAAATACTTAAGAGAATAATCCGTCAAGAAGATATAACCCTTGTAAACATATATGCACCCAACATAGAAGCAACCAAATATACTAAGGAAAATCTTGGAGGATTTCAAGGAGAATATCGATAGCAACACACTTATAGCACAGGACTTCAACGAGCCATTATCAAAAATGGACGGATGTTTCAAGCAAAGAAACACCAAGGTTATTGTGACATCGAGCAACACTATATCAAATGGACTTAATTGATGTATATAGAACCAAAGAAGGAAAATATATATACTTTTCAAATGCACATGGAACTTGCTCAAAGACAGACCACACGAAAGGATGCAAAACAAGCCTCAACAAATTTAAGGAAACTGAAATTATATCAAGCATCTTCTCAGATCACAAACTAGAAACAAGCCTCAAGAGAAAAAACCCAAAATATTCAAATTCATGGAGACTGAATAACATGCTATTAAACAATAAATGGGTTAACAATGAGATCAAGGAAGAATTCAAAAAGTTTCTGGAAACAAAAATGAACACACAACAACACAAAATTTATGGGACACAACAAAGGAAGTCCTCAAAAGGAACTTCATAGTAACAAAGGCCTACTTGAGAAGGATAAATGAATTGCAAATAAACAGAGTAACAATAAAGCTACAAGAATTACAGGAGCAACAATAAATAAAGCCTAGAGCAAGGAGAAGGAAGGAAATAAGTTCAGAGCAGGATTACATGACATAGAGACTAAAAGAATAATTCACCCTGGCTGGTAGCACAGTGGATAAGGTGCCGGCCTGCGAACCCAAAGGTCGCAGGTTCGATTCCCCAGCCAGGGCACATAACCAGGTTGCAAACCAGGTCTTCAGTCAGGTCTGTGGCTGGAGGCAGGTGAAACGCACCCATACATTGATTTCTCTCTCCCTCTCTGCCTCTCTCCCTTCCCCTCTTTCTGGAAATAATGAAATAAAATCTTTAAAAAAAAAATTAAAAACAAACAAAAAAAAAAGAATAATTCAAAGGATCGATAAATCCAGGAGCTGGTTCTTTGAAAAGATAAACAAAATCAACAAGACTTTAACCAGATTCATCAAGACAAAAAAGAAAAAAGACCCAAATAAAATCAGAAATGAAAAAGGAGAAATCACAACTGATACCTCAGAAATACAAAGGATTTTAAGAAATTACTACAAACAACTAATTGGTTGACAAGAAATTTGACAACCTGAGTGAAATAGACAAATTTCTGAAAACATACAACCTTCAAAACTGAATTAAGAAGCAGAAAGCCTGAATAGACCAGTAATAACTAGTTAAATTCAAATAGTAATTAAAAAAAAACTCCCCACACCCAAAAGGCCTGGGCCAGGCTGTATGGCTTCAGAGGTGAATGTTATCAAGCATTCAGGGAAGAACACATATCCTTCTGAGCCTACTTAAAAAAAAAAAAAAAACAAGAAAAAGGAAGGCTCCCTAACTCTTTCTATGAGGCCTGTATTATTTTAATCCCAAAACCAGGTCAAGACACAACAAAGAAAAAAAACTACAGGCCAATATCACTGATGAACATAGATGTTAAAATCCTCAATGAAATACTCGCAAACCAGATTCAGCAATACACTAAATAGATCATACACCATGATCCAGTGGGATTCATCCCAGGGATGCTGGTGTACATACAACACTTGATAGACTCCACCCAAAAGTTACTGGATCTAATATGTGAATTTGGCAGAACAGCTGGATACAAAGTCTATATCCAGAAATCCAGGGTATTATTGTATACCAATAATGAAACGTCAGAGACAGAAACTGGGGGGGGGGGGGGGGGGTCCCCCATTTATTATAGCAACAAGAAAAAATAAAAGTACCTAGGAATAAACTTAGGGAGGTAAAAGACCTGTTCTGAAAAAACTACAGAACACTGAAGAAAGAAATTAAGGTAGATACAAATAAATGAAAGCATATACCATATTCACAGATGGGAAGATTCAGTATCATCAAAATGTCCATATTACCCAAAGCAATTTCAGATTCAATGCAATCTCTATTAAATATCAACAACATATTTCACAAATCCAGAACAAATACTTCAAAAATTTAAATGAAAAAAAAAAATTAAATGGAGCCAAAAACAACCACAGCAATCTTGAGAAAGAAGAATAAGGTACGAGGAATCACAATACCAGATACCAAACTATATTACAAGGCTACTGTAATCAAAACAGCCTGGTACTGGCATAAGAACAGATATATAGATCAATGGAACAGAATAGAGAGCCCAGAAATAAATCCAGGTCTCTGTGGTCAATTAATATTCAACAAAGGGGAAAAGAGATTAAAATGGAGTAAAAATAGCCTTTTCAATAAGTGGTATTGGGGGAACTAGACAGGGATATGCAAGAAAATAAAACTAGACCACCAACTTACACCATACACCAGTATAAACTCAAGATGAACAAAAGACTTAAACATATGCTGTGCCACCATGAAAGTCCTAGAGGAAAACATAGGAAGCAAGATTTCAGATATCCCACACAGCAATATTTTCACCAATATTTCCCCCAGGGCAAGCATAATAAAAGAATAAATAAACAAATGGGCCCTAACTACATCAAACTAAAAAGTTTTTGCTCAGGTAAAGAAAACATCAGCAACCCTGGCTGGTGGCACAGTGAATAAGGTGCCAGCGAATCCAAAGGACACTGGTTCAATTCCCAGCCAGGGCAACATAACCAGGTTGCAAGCCAGGTTTCCAACCAGGTCCATGGCTGGAGGCAGGTGAAAGGCAACCATACAATGATGTCTCTCTTCCTCTCTCCCTTCCATTCTCTCTGAAAAATAATAAATAAAATCTTTAAAAAAAAAAGAAAACATCAGCAAAATGAAAAGCAAACCAACTGTATGGGAAAACATATTTGCTAATGAAATCTCAGACAAGGATTTGATCTCCAAAATATATAAAGAACTTGTATGGACAGACTTGGCAGAACAACTATGCGAGTTGGCTGCGCAGGCGGGAGGGTGGCAGTGGAAAGAAAAATCACAGTAGCGGCACCTACTGAATGCTCCCAGCACCAGACCACATTGTGCACTCACCATTCCAGTGCTGGGGGAGAAAAATAAAAAGCCACATTAGTTTTTCTGCTTGTGAAAACCAGTGGGGGAAGAGCAAGAAGCTGAAAACTTGTGTGAAAAAATAATAAAGTAAAACTTCCCAAAGTTGGCAAAGGAAATACAAATACAAGTCCAGAAAATACAGAGAGTCCCAAAATTGCTAGATCCAAATTGAACCACACCAAGGCACATCATAATTAAAATGCCAAAGGTTAAAGATAAAGAATCTTAAAAGCAGCAAGAGAAAAGAAGTTACATACAAAGGCATTCTAATAAGACAATATGCTGATTTCTCAAAATAAACTCTGCAGGCAAGAAGGGACTGGCAAGAAATATTCAAAGTGATGAAAAGCAAGGACCTTCAACCAAGATTGCTCTATCCAGCAAAGCTATCATTCAGAGTGGAAGGGCAGATAAAGTACTTTCCAGACAAGGTAAGGCTAAAGGAGTTCATTATCACCAAGCCCTTATTATGTGAAATGTTAAAGGGACTTATTTAAGAAGAGGATCAAAACTTACAACTATCAACAGAACCTGAAAAATTAAAAAGAAGGAAAACAAAAACAAACCAAGCAAACAACCAGAAGAGGATCAGAATCAATAATAATATGGGGATCATTGGGAGGATTATCAACTGGGGCGGGGGTGGGGGGGACAAATGGGGAAAAGATGCAATGATTAGGAAACAAGATAGATGGGGTAGTTAAGAATAATAGAGGAATCCTGGCTGGTGGCTCAGTGGATAAGCACCTGTCTGCAAACCCAAAGGTTGCTGGTTCGAATCCCAGCCAGGGCACACAACCAGGTTGCAAGCCAGGTCTCCAGCCAGGTCCATAGCTGGAGGTAGGTAAAAGGCAACCATACATTGATGTCTCTCTCCCTCTCTGCCTCTTTCCCTTCTCCTTTCTCTAAAAATAATTAATAAAATATTTTTTAAAAAATCAATAGAGGAAAGGGTGAAATAAAAAAACTTACCCGTACAACCCATGGACATGAACTAAGGAAGGAACTGTGGGAGGGAACAAGGGGACTGGGCAGAGGGGAGCAAAGGGAAAAGAATTTGGGACAACTGTAATGGCATAATCAATAAAATATACAAAGTTATATGGCTCAACACAAGGAAATGGACAATCCAATTAAAAAATGGGCAAAGGACCTGAACAAACATTTCTCCAAGGAGGACATATAGAGGGCCCATAGGCATATGAAAGAATGCTCAACATCACTAGCCATCACTAGCCATCAGAGAGATGCAAATTAAAACCACAATGAAATACCACC
The DNA here is from genome assembly GCA_004026585.1 of Noctilio leporinus. Lineage (NCBI taxonomy): Eukaryota > Metazoa > Chordata > Mammalia > Chiroptera > Noctilionidae > Noctilio > Noctilio leporinus. The sequence continues at coordinate 58,052 of PVIW01005132.1, forward strand.
TCGTACCTGTCAGAATAGCCAACACTAACAAATCAACAAACAAGCGCTGGCAAGGATGTGGAGAAAAAGAGAACCCTGGTGCTTGGTTGATGGGAATGCAGACTGGTACAGTCACTATGGAAAACAGTATGGAATTTCCTCAAAAAACTAAAAATGGAACTGCCTTTTGACCCAGCAATTCCTCTGCTAGGATTACACCCAAAGAACCCTGAAACCACCCATTCAGAAGAACCTATGGACCCTTATGTCCATAGCAGCACTATTTACAATAGCCAAGTACTGGAAACAGCCTAAGTGCCCATCAGTGGATGAATAGATCAAAAAACTGTAATACATTTACACAATGAAATACTACACAGCAGAAAACTCCTACCTTTTGCAACATGAATGGAACTAGAGTATATTATGTTTAGTGAAATAAGCCAGTCAGTGATCTCACCCAATACAGGGGACTAATGAACAAAACAAACAAACAAGCAAAATAGAACCGGAGGCATGGAAATGAGGAACAGACTTTCAGTGTGCAGAGGGGTGGGAGAAGGGGAAGAAAGAGGCAAAGAAGGGGAACAGTTTAGTTAAGAAACTAGCATGAATGACCCATGGAATGCACAACATGTGGGACTGACTGTGGAAAGGGGATGGGGAGAGTGGAGCAGGGAAGAGCAATGGGGGGGAGATGGGATAAATGTAATACAACAATAAAATAATAAGAAAATAAAATAAAACTCTAATATTCTTGAGATAATAAATCTTTGAATCAATAGGAACAAAAGAAGAACAGTACAGGAAAGGGTGGAACCAAAGAACTTACATGCATGACCCCTGGAAGTGAACTATTAGGACTGGGATTACTGGAGGGTTTGGAGATAACTGGGCTGAGGGGAGCAAAGGGAAAAGAAACTGGGACAACTGTAACAGCATAATCAATAAAATATTTTTTTAAAGAAGAGGGTAAGATACAGATTGAGATACAAATTATTAATTTCTGCTGAATACTGACTTCAAGTCTTATGCAACATTCACAATGTCTAAACCTCAGAGCTACTACAAATACATTGAGGAAGAAGAGTAAGAATAACAACAGCATAGGTTTTTTGTTTCCTTTATAATAAACTTAAATATCCTCTAAAATATTGGGGCTGCTATCATCTAACCAGGTCTCAATGGAGGTATAGATTGATTACCAAGCAGTCGACAATCATGTTAAATTATGATACTAATATACGAAATCTGTATCAAATACTTTCACAATTAAATGATATGGAAATGGAGATGTATCATCAATTTACAAATAAATGACACTAATTAAAAGAAAAAAGCAGCCAGTTTTCCACCTAATTTATATACCTTTTAACTTAGCGACTTATGGATGGTTTTATATAATTACAATGACCAAAATAAGATATATATGAAACAGAGACATATAAGAAAATAATACATACTTGTATATACATCAATAATTTATTTTTCTCAATAGAAACAATACATCTACAGAGTTCCAGCTACATGCTCCCATCTGGAAACATCACAACCAATATCACTGAAACATTGATTTAGCCACTTAAAGCCTTACTGAGTATTTGACACTAAGAATTTATCATACCCTCAAGGAGCTCACAAACTACCAGGGAAAGAAACTGACAGATAGACAGATCCCCATCTAAAATGCCAGACAAATATGGCTATTTGAGGATGGTGGAGGAAATGACTAACTCTACATGGGGGAAGAAGAGCAGAAAGGATTTCACAGAGAGTCAATCTTCAGTGGTTGGTGGCTAACATGTTATTCTGTTTGTGTTTTGTTGGTGCTCCTCAAGAACAAAACACAAACAGAATAACATTCAAAGATACCACAGGAAAAAGATCTCTCCTAAAATTAAGACGATTTACAAAGCAAGAGCAGACCATGCTTCAGGATAAATTCAAATGTAATAATCATGTCATCATATAGGCTCTAAAAGGCAGAAGAGTGGCTCACATGATATCTGGAACCAGATTCCATGCTATTAGGCAAAAAAAGCAAGTTACTTAAGGAGAAAGGTCAGGTTGGTATCAGTTTGAAGTCCAGCCAAGGTTTCTTTTAGTTTAACGGTAAGCACGTTCCCAAACACACAAGAACTGATGGACATAACACTGATAAACCCTTCCTGAGCAACCTTAATTAAAATTAAAAAAAAAAAATCTAGCACCCTCCCTCAAGAAAACACAGGTTAATAAATAATCAAGAAATATGCAAAAACTGATATAAAAGAACTGCTGGTGAGCACTGAAATGATTTAAGAATATGGCTAAAGAACCCACAGGAGTTACTGGTAATAGAGCATAAAGTTAAAGACCTTGGCAACATGAAATAAAATATAACAAATCAATGGGTAGAAGAAGGAGGAAAAAAAGAAGAAATGCAAATGCATTTATCTTTTTCATCTTTCAAAGTAAACACAGATATCAGCTAAAATCAGAAATCTGTCAAAAATGTCATAATGACCCAAACAAAAGTGTTCCATGATTGTTTTGAAGTTCAACAACCCTTTCAGATCTATAATTGCTCTTTCTCCTGTTACATTTAAATAAAATTAAATATATTTTTAAATGTAAAAATATCATGTGTGATATGATCTTATCTTAATAAAGAACTTTAAAAAAAAAAAAGAACTTTTTAAGTCATCCACCCATTCATTTACATAAAATTCATACAGAAGTGTTTACAATGATGATTATAAAATACTCCCTGGCTGATGTGGCTCAGTGGATTGGTGCTGGCCTACAAACCCAAAGATCTCTAGTTCGATTCCCCAGTCACAGGGCACATAACCAGGTTGCAAGCCAGGTCTCCAGCTGGGTCTGTAGTTGAAGGCAGGTGAACAGCAACCATACACTGATGTTTCTCTCCCTTTCTTCCTCCCTCCCTGCCCTTCTCTCTGAAAATAATAAATAAAATCTTTTCAAAATAAATAAATAAAATATTAATGGCTGTTATTTCTAGATAAGACTTGAGTGGCTTAAATGTCTTGCTCCATTTTTCTACTATATTTTGATGTTTAAATAATGATCATGTATTATTTTAAGAAAAACTGTTTAAGTCAAACCATTTAACTGAAGTTTCAAATGAGGCAAACCAACTAAAACACATACCAAAAAGTACGATTTATAAAGCACATGAGTGCAAGTCATTTGTACAACTCTAGGACTATAATCGTTCCAAAGATTCTTATAGTAGAGAAAGAAAAGAGATTTTATAAGGATTCCTTCCAGTAAAGAAAGAAAGAAAGGAAGGAAGGAAGGAGAGAGGGAGGGAGGGGGAAAGGGAGGAAGTTTTCACCCAATGTGTTTGACTTATATTCCACAGGTCACCTTAGTTCAACATATTGGTTAAACACGCAATATCACTAAACCACAGACAGAAATACACAGTAATTAGCCAGGTGTACATAACGTTTCTTCCTTATACTGTAAATCACTTCTACCTATAAAAACACATCAACAAAGCAGAAAAGGAAAATAATTAGAACTGAGAACTATATTTGTCTGAAGCAGACAGATTAGAATGGTATTAAAAAGCAGTGGACACAAACTCTAGGCTAAGTAAGGAGAGAAGATATGACAGGGATATGGTACAATAAAAAGGTAGAAAGCCCAATGCATTCTAAGTCCTGGTGGAGAGTAGCAGTATCAAAAAGAGTAAGCTGAATAGTGGGTATAGCAAAGTAAGAGAAATGCTTAAATTGTCAGTAAAATGTGTAACTCCAATCTCAGTTGGCCCTGTACTATTCATGTTTCCTCATTCTACACCAGTATTTTTCCACCAGTATGCAAGATTTTTTAAAACATAATTTTCCTATTTTAGTCCAGATCACTGACTTCTTCTCCCTTAAGATAGCCAAATTAAGAGAAAACAAAAAATGACAACAGCCAACACAAGAATAGCCTTCCAGTGTGAATGAATCAAAATTACACCTATTTTTTGGTCAGATCAGCAAAAAAATATTTTTTTCTGGTGTGCTGCAGAATTTCAGTAATTAGTTTTTGTGTATCATGTGATGAAAAAGGTGAAATATCGCTATTCATATGATACGTATTAGATACGGAAAAACATGAAGTAGCCAGCCCCAAAACTGGCACAAAATAAGCAAAGAGTAGTTCCTTCACTACAAATAGAAACTGATGAGCTATAAACAAGGAATGTCAATGAGGTGAAGAAGGAAAGCAACTGAGCTATAATAACAGAGCCATACACATTTTAAAATTCACATTACTTAGCTTCAAATACAAGACTTCTGCAGCATGAAAGAAATCCAAATTTGAGAGGAAAGAAATAAGAAAACCAAGGAACATTAGTCAATCATGAAACTGCAGCACTAGAAGGATATTTTTCATTGAATTATTGGCCAGTCACTTGGCAAATATTTATGAATTCTATGCAAAGCACAATCAATCTAATAATATATTTCAGCATCTATCTGCTAAAAACATTGTGTGGCACATAAACAAATTTAAAGGCAGATCAGAGGTAAAATGGATGGATGGACTTGACTGATGTCTTGTAAATGTTTACAAAGAAGAAGCCAAGGATGACCCTCACAGGAGAATGAATGTCCACTGAGTAAGGAGAGGGCATGCCTCTGCTCATGCAAGGTGTACAAATGTTTTCTGCAGCCACGGAATAGATTGAAAACATAACAGTTAACATGGCAGAAATATCCTGGCATTATGATCTAACCAGGAGTCCCTAACCCTCTTTAGTTCAAGAATAAATTCTAACTTTGAAAAATTACCCAATCTCAACAAAATCATAGTTTTTATTTTTTATTTATATTTTAAAAGATTTTGGGGAACGGTGAGAGGCAGAAAGGGAGAGAAACATCAATGTGTGGTTGCTTTTCACCTGCCTCCAACTACAGACCTGGCTGGAGACCTGGCTTGTAACCTGGTTATGTTGCCCTGGCTGGAAATAGAACCAGTAACCTTTGGGTTCAAAGGCCGGCACCTGCACTGTGCCACCGGCCAGGGCTTCAGACAGTTTTAATGTTGCTGTACAATTCAAAATTGCATAAAAGCATTAGTCACAGTAGCTTTTTATCACTGCATTATTTTTCAAATCACTAAATTACATCAATGTTTGAAAAATAGGAGAACAAGCATATGACAGAAACATAGGAATTAATAAACCTTTTCTTTCCATGGCTCCTATAGTTGTCTAGCACAAAGACAGTTCTAACTGACCTGACAGGACCATGAATCTTTGAAAATTCATATTCCTCAGCCTTAAATTGCAGGACCTGCAGATTAGTGGTTCTATAGGGAAAAACTGATAATGGCAGTTGAAGAAAGAATAGGAGAGATTCTAGCAAACTACAAAGCACAAGTTTTATCTAATTGCCCATCAAATAGCAAATATTCAATAAATACATCTTTATGCATAGTAATGTTCATTCACTCTACTCAGTCATTTAAGCATTTAACATTTATACTTTTTCAAGCACAGAATCAAATAGAATGCAAAATAACCTAACCCTTGGGCATTTAGGGCTTAAAAAACAATGGTTACCCAGAGGTAAAACAGAGTACACTGTAGTAGGAAGCTAATTACTGAAAATAAAGCTTGTATGATACTATTAAATTTCTCAAGGCTGTTTTCAGGTCTTATACCACCAAATCATATTTGGCATGATATAACCTGGAACAAATATTTTGAAAACAAATAGTCCTTATTTTAAGTGCCTAATCTGCCACATGAACTGGGACCAGTTATTTAAATTCTCTAATCCTCAAGAGTTTTATTTTGTTTTTGATAAAATTTGGGTAACATGCCTACTTTATTCAATTAATACAAGAACCAAGTAAGAAAATAAGTCAGGTGTCTTTGCAATGCCTAGCAATGATTAGAAAATGTTTGGAAAGGAAGAGGACTCCAAGTCTGTGACCCTGAGGAAAATCTGGTACATGAGATGCAGGATCACATAACACTAACATGTGATCATTCTTCCTTCTCATGGGGGTAGAATGAGTTAACAGATTATTACTGTCTTAATCCAGGTAAGGCAGGGCTGCAGCTCCTTCCCAAGGACAGGCTGCAGAGCTGCAAAAGGGAAAACTAGGGGAAAAGTCTGCAATGTCCTGCTCTGAAATGTTTGATTGCTTTATATTAACATTCAGAAGCTGTCTTTTAGAAGCCCAAACAATATAAGATTGTGATTAGATATAACCATTCATCCACAGTTTCTCTGTTGAGTGAAACAATAAAAGCAGAACCATTCCCTTCTTTCCACACCTTTGGACAGCCAACTAGTCATGCAGAGATTCAGCCCTAAAGTATAAAGAACCTTTTGTTGCATCGTACCTATACAGACCCCCAATTTAATATTACAGATAAAGCCATAGCAGACTGGGGATCCAGAGTGATCCTGACTATGAAAGAATCAAAATTCACAAAACAATATACAACATAAAACTGTATACCTGAAATCTATGTAATTTTATGAACCAATGTTACCCCAATAAATTCAGTTAAAAAAAAATCCAACCTCTGGGCTGGGGGCTGCAAAGATACAGTGATCCTTTAGATAATAAAAGGGAAGTTAAACCTTTGATGAACTGCAGACTCTTGATTCTTACTACATCATCTATCACTTCACAAACAAAACAACCTAAGCCCTTGTCATGAGAGGGAACGCCTCCCTAATTTTGGAAGATCCTGAGATACAAGAATATACGTACTAACAGTATCATTACAAACTATTGTACCAAAGAAGATGACCATACATCTCATTTTCCTCCAAGACAGTTCAGGTATAGTTGTGTCCCAGAATCATTATTTAATAGTACCCACTTTCTGTGATCTCAGTGTCCTGGTTTAGAAAATAAATTATATAATCACCCAAATGTTAAATGACTTATCTAAAATGATACAGAAAAGCTTCAGACAACTGTGAAATGTAACCACACTGACAAAATTCTACTTTTTACTCATACATACAGCATTTACAATAATTTCAAAAAAATACACAATAGATCTCCCTAGAAACAGTAAAACTATTACCAACAACCTAGGATTATACCACACCGACACTAAAAAATTTTATTTAGCCCTGGCTAGTGGCACAGTGGATAGGACACCGGCCTGCAAACCCAAAGGTAGTTGGTTCAATTCCCCAGCCAGGGCACGTAACCAGGCTGCAAGCCAGGTCTCCAGACAAGTCCGTGGCTGGAGGCAGGTGAAAGGCAACCCACACATTGATGTTTCTCACCCTCTCTGCCCCTCTCCCTTCCTCTCTCTCTGGAAATAATAAATAAAATCTTTAAAAATATGTAGTTTTTGTATTTAAAAGCACCCACTTTTAAGTCAATAACTTATGTCAATAATTCATACTGCCTCTCCAGAGACTACTCTTTTAGAAGGAAAATGGAGATTCTAAATACAATTTTAAATAACATGCCTGGTAACCAAGCACAATAACCTGCTACAATGGGAATTATTTCCATGCTTCCAGGGTTATCCAAAGCATAAAATAAAAACATTCATTACCAGGGGATCTTCACCCCAAATTAGAAAAATTGTGCCAATAAAGCTTGTTTTAGGATAATGCCAAATTGTAGGAGAATAAATCCTAACACAAGAGAAAATATATCCAAAATACTTACTTTTCTAAAGAAACTGCCAAAAGGTTTGCTCAGTTATTATGCTAAGGACTACACTACTCCCATTATAAAATCTAAACCTAAACCATAACCAGAAGACGACAATGTCATCTGAACAAATGAAACACTCTACTGTGGCTGAAGTCTCATGTTATGTAAAATTGGTGGTAGTGGTGGAAGATGAAGAGGGAAGATGCAAAAATCTAAGGATTTCAGTCTTCTTTCACTCAGTCATCCAAGAAATGTTTACTCAATCATCACTATACAGTGACAAACTAATCCCTGCCCTCTTCTGTTGGGAGAAACCACATGAAACCATTAACTTACAATTATGCAGGTATATAATTTTAAAATATAAAAATTTATGGAAGTGAATAAATAATAAAACATAAAAAAATAAAATTTTATGGTAGCGTTGGCCAGTGTGGCTCAGTTGGTTGGAGCACTGTCCCATCAACCAAAACTTCACAGCTTTAATTCCCAGTCAGGATACATACGTAGGTTCGGGGTTCAGTCCTCAACAGGGGAACGTATGAGAGGGAGTCAGTCAATGTTTTTCTTCTCTCCCCCCCTTCTCCTCTCTCTAAAATCAATAAACATGTCTTTGGGTGAGGATTGTTTTTTAAGTTACAGTAAGAAATAAAATGCTGTAAGAAAAATAATAAAATAGGAAAGGTGTAATTTAAAGTGAGACTAGGGATCACCTTACTGCAAACGGGATAATAGAGTGAGTAGTAACAAGTGAATTGGAAGAGTATGGGTAAAGACTGATTATGCCTTATGTGCTGATTATGATCCTTATGTACAGAAGTCCTGAAGTGGGAGGAAAAAAAAGGAAAAAGAAAGCTTCTCCTGCATGTACACATAACCAAAATACTTCCATATAAAGTAAATATATGAAAATATCCCATAGCTTCACAAGTAGTATAGAAAATGACGTTAAATTAACAGGTGTACTAAATTCCAAGTAGACTTTTGGCAAAGTTGAAGCAAATGAAATTATTTCTGACACTATGTCGAGATGTACTGAGCTGCATGATAGCTCAAATAATCATGGGTTAAGACAGAAATTTATTCTTTTACTTAACATGAAGTCTGGAGGTATCCAGTTCCATGGTTCATTGAGCAGATCAGAGAAGTCAGAGCTTTAGATTGTAGTCTTGCATGTTCTCTTGTCCTTTCCCTCAGGTTTTTTCCTCAGGGATGCAAGGTGGCTGCTGAGCTTCAAGCATTAAAGCCTTAAATGCTCAGGCACAGGCACTTGTTTCAAGGGTTCCAAGATTTGAAATAGATAACTACGCCTTTGCCTCAAAACAACAAGGAGGGAAGAAAGTACGCTGCCTGATAAGCTTTCTTCTACTTATTGACTTCTCCATTTTCACTTTCCCCTGCACTCCAAAATTCCTGGAACCATTATAGAGATAATTCTCCTAAAAAACATAACTCATTAACTGACGCTAACTCTGCATGACTGCCTGCCAATATTACTGTAATCCATTTCACACAAGCCAGGCTTTTATTACTCTTAAATATTATTAGTTAACTCAAGCTTACAATTACACATATAGGCCACAGGTTTGCCAAGTTGAATTGCTTCAATACTGCTCAATAAATAAATTTTTATACTAAAAAGTTATAAAAGATTAAGTTACATAAAAATAGTCACTATAATGGTAAAGAAAACATGAATTGTTTAGCCTCTGTTGGTAGTAACATTCTTCAATACAGTACTGCAATGAACTGAATGTTTATGTTCCCCCAAAATCCATGTTAAAATCATTAGGTTAAAACCAGTAGTATGAGGAGACAGAGCTTTTGAGAAGTGATTAGATCATGAGGCTTCCTAAGAAATGGGATTACTGCCCCTATAATAGAGACCCTAGAGAGATCCCTCGCCCCTTCCACCATGTGAGGACACCAAGAAAAGTAAAATCTCTGTGAACCAGGAAGTTCTCACCAGACACTGAATCTGCTGGCACCTGGATCTTGTATTTCAGAACTGTGAGAAATAAATTTCTGTTGTTATAAGCTATCAACTTTATGATAGTTTGTTATAGTAGCCCAAAGACAAGTATCAAAGATTTGTGACATAACAGAAAAAACACACGCACACGCGTGCGCACACACACACACACACACACACACACTGGTTTCTGGAACAGAGCTCCTAAAATCTTTGTAATTTTCTCAGTAATAAGAACACTAACAGCACCTCTTATTCTAATATTTGTCTTTGACCCTGTCCCTGACACAAGGTTCCTAAACCCTTGTAAATTCCTATGTAATAAGAGCACTAGGAGGATCTTTTGTTCTAATGAGGTGACTATGGGTGGGCTCCAGGATGGGAGCTGGTCACCAAAATAAGCCATGATTAGAAACCTGGAATTTTTAACCCCTCTCCCTACTTCTCTAGAGATGGTAAAACGGGCTGGAAATAAAGTTAATAACTGATCATGCCTACATGAGGAAGCCTCCATAACATCCCAAAAGTATGGGGTTTGGAGAGTGTCCAGGCTGGTGACACATCCACACCAGGAAGGTGACACCCCAACTCTACAAGGAAAAAAGCTTCTGTGCTTCCTAGACCTCATCCTGTATACCTCTCCATCTGGTTGTTCATGGCATCCTTTACCAAATCCTTTAATGTTTATGGTAAATGTTTCCCCGAGTCCTATGAGCCACTCTTACAAATTATTCAAGCCTGAGGTAGGGGTCCTGGGAACTTCCAATTTCTAGCCAACTCAGGCAGTTGTGAGTAAGCTGGGGACCAACTTCTTGCAATTGGCATCTGAACAAGACAGTCTGGTGAAATGTCATGCTATCTATCTCTGGGTAATGTCAGAATTGAGTTGAATTTTAAAACACCCAGCAGGCACTGCAGTAAATTGCTTGGTGTAGGGAGAAAAACCCCAAACATTTGGTGATCAGAAGTAAAGTGTTCTGTGTGAATAATAAAGGAGAAACATAGGAAACATATAGTAAGAAATAACTTTAGGTTTTTCCTTTACAAAGACAGAGATAATTCACTTCATAAAACTCAGTACTATAGATCTTGAGACACTGATAAAGTGTTTTGCCATTAATTAGCAAAACACAGGCAGTTTATTTCTAAACAAAGACTCAACACTGAAAATCCTGTTTTCTGCAAACAACCAACTGATCTGGACAAACAAGAGATGGGAGCTATTACTCCCCTTTCAAAGAAATCAACCAGTACTCCAAATATATCTTTAGAAGAATTACTGAAATGAGGTATTTGTGAAGTGTCCAACAAAGCTTCAGTAAGAGGAAAATTAACTCAATAAATAATAACTATCATTATCATGTGTAGAGATAGTCTGATTAATAAATCATTCTAAAATATCCAGACAACATAAAAACATTATTCCTAAAATGTATCCCTCAGAACTATGAAGGTAATCTGCAAAAGAATATTACTATATACCACAGTGCAAAAGAATTCCCATGTTGCTGGGGGTTTGTACTAAGAAAAGATGGTTTCTTTCCTTTAGAAAGCAAAAATTAAATTGTATATTTAATTTTTATTTATTGATTTGAGAGAGAAAGACAGATGAAGGAAGTGGGGGAGGGAAAAACATCAATTTGTTGTCTCAAAGATTTATGCATTCGTTGGTTGATTCTTACATGTGCCCTGAACAGGATCAATCCAGCAACCTTGGTATTTGGGGACAACACTCCAATCTGTTGAACTACCTGGACAGAGCTAGACGGCAAAGAGTTAATTTTAAAAAGAAAGATCCTGCCCTGGCTGGTAGCACGGTGGAAAAGGTGCCAGTGGAAAAGGCTGGTCTCCAGCCAGGTCCGTGGCTGGAGGCAGGTGAAAGGCAGCCATACATTGATGTTCCTCTCCTTCTCTCCCGCTCTGCCTCTCTCCCTTCCTCTCTTTCTGGAAATAATAAATTTTTAAAAATCTTTTTAAATAAATAAATACAAAGAAAGCTCCTCAGCCCTGGCTGGTGGCATAGTGGATAAGACACTGGCCTGCGAACCCAAAAGTCGCTGGTTCAATTCCCAACCAGGGCACATAATGAAGTTGCAAGCCAGGTCTCCAGCCAGGTCCATCGCTGAAGGCAGGTAAAAGGCAACCATACATTGATGTCTCTCTCCCTCTCTGCCTCTCCCTACCCCTCTTTCTAAAAATATTAAATAAAATCTTTTAAAAAGAAAGATCCTCTAGAAGTAAGTGACATTGGATACACTTTACAAGAAAATCTATTATCAATCTTATTCTTGCTGCCCACAAGCAAGGAAACCTCCAGTCAATGAAGCATTATTGCTCAAAGAACAGATTTTCTTAAGATTTGAAAAGAACTTCCACAAAAATGCAAGTCTCAGAAAATCCCCCAAGAGATAATGTCTCTGACACACACAACCAGACAACCTAAAAAAAGGCACTAAGCCTTTTCAAAGAGGTGTTATAGGGGGAAAAAAAAATTATCTTAAAAGACTAAAAATCTAGCATAAAAATCAACATTTGAGAGTCTCTGAATCTTTGTAACAGTTCCTATACAAATCAGCTTTACACATAAGTGAGAATCCAACTAAATTAAAATCCAAGTATGACTAAAGTTTACCCATATTATTCAAGAAAAATTAATCTACTTCAGATTACTGAAGCTGGCACTGAAGACCTTGTGGAAAAGTGTAGCATCATAGTTAGATCACCTCCTAAGCCAATGCCCATCCCCACTGCTTCCTAGCTATATAACTCTGGCTAAATAACCTAACCCCTCGGTTTCCCTTCCATGAGTAACAGCATTCACATCAGGTTTCCAAAGGATTTGCTCAGATCATGTAAGGACTTAGCTGGTGTTTCCCAGCTGTATCTCCCCATACTCACCCTCATGGCTCTCCTGCTCTAGATAAGGCCTTTCCACCCTCCCTAGGCCAAGGTTATTTTACCCTAGACCTTACTCAGGCCCTCTCTCTTTTACCCTTTGAAGGGTAAACCTTCAGCAGTAGCCACACCCACACATCCAGATCTTGTAATCCCCTCCAAGGCCCAGCTCAAACCTAAATTTCCTCAAACTCAGTATCAACACTATCTCTTCCATAAGGCCTCCTAATTCCCAAAGATCAGTGTTCCTCTACCCTGGCTTCCTTCAATCCTCTGAGGGTTTAAAAAAAAAATTCCAGAAGACTGGGCCTCAGCCATGCATTGTTGGTCTGAGGTGTGGCCCAGAAATCAGCTATGAACAGTCCTCTGCATGCTCTGAAACCCCTTAATACTTCACAAGTGCTTCCCTTGAAGGACTCTGTACTTTCCATCTCATATCTTAAATACAAACTGTATTTAAACTATAACTATTGGCCCTGGCTGGTGGTGCAGTAGACAGGTGCCAGCCTGCAAACCCAAAGGTTGCTGGTTCGATTCCCAGCAAGGGCACATAAACAAGTTGCAAGCCAGGTCTTCAGCCAGTCCTGTAGCTGGAGGCAGGTGAAAGGCAACCATACATTGATGTTTCTCTCCCTCTCTGCCTCTCTCCCTTCTCTCTGGAAATAATAAATAAAACCTTTAATAAGTAAATAAAATAAACTATAACTATTGGAAAACAGGACCAGTTAATTTATATCCTCAGGTATCCTTAAGAACAGTGATTTGAACTACCAGGCTGGTCAACTATTACTGAATGTGGAGGCAAAGAAAGATCATTTTAGTGCTCATCAAATATACAATTCAAAAATATGGTTTGAAACAAACGCCTACCAAAAAAAGCCTCACAACACCTGAAAAATAGATATTTCAATAGCTCAGATGCTAACTTCTGCTTGACTTATATAATCTAACCAAGTAATAATATAAGAAATGACATATCCCCAAAACAGAGAAAACAGTATCAAAATAAAGCAAGTACGATGCTAACCATGTCTGAGGTCTCCCCACATATCTGACAGCTTAAAATTCTCTGAATTGATCATGCTTCCTCGTGCCTCCATGCTTTAAACATACACTACAATCTCTAATGTACTATTGTACATTCTTCACCTAGGTCTTATTACTCATTGTGAAAATGATGGAAACCTTTCCCTTATGTCAAAATCCTACTTTAATGTCCCTTCTCTGTGCTTCCCTAACACTTGATAATATTATTCCTATCATAGCACCTGTCAAAAATAAACTATACTCTGCTTATCTAGGTCCCTACTGATTTCTGGGAGGAGAGGGAGACGCCCCTCATTGGAGCTCAATCATCATGTATAATGTATGCAACTTAGGAAGTTTTCAATAAATGGCGAGTGAATGAATGAATGAATAAGAACTTCATTATGTTAATCTGGAACAATGAGTGAGTTAATGTCCAAGGTCTCTTCCAGCTTCTCAGTATACTAGAATGAAGAATCAATAAAACAAGTGATGATTATGTATAATAAAGACTTAGATCCATGTTTGGAGTGGAATGATTTCTAAATCATAGTATCACAAGTTGCTGATTTACACAAAATTTTATTTGTACATCATTTTAATATTTAAGTCAAAAGACAGACAAAATTGTTGTTAAGTTTATTTTGCTTACTACGGTTTAGAGAAATTTTTCTTCAAAACACATTAAGTGCTCATTAGCAATCCTATTTTTAATACAAGGTAATATATCATTTAACATAGATAGGTGAAGAACTATAGATATTTCCTAACTATGGATAGGTGAATATTAAGAAAATATTTACATTGAGGCCTAAATGGTAGTAAATGGGTCATTACCCAAAAGAACCCTCAGCCCAAAAGTAAATGACTATTAAAAGATATATCAGTAGGCTCCATCCAGCTTCTGGCCCAATTCCACCTTCAACCTCAGACAGAGCTACTATTGAAAATAATCATCTCTGCAATGAAGGTGTATAAAAGTGGAGATGTGGCTTTGGGATTTGATCATTTCTATTAATCTTTAAAGGCAATGATATATAATATATGGTAAAATACTTCAAATTTTTTAAAAAGGTATTTTTGTGAAGACTTAAAGTCAACTGGGAAGGGATCAAATTCCTAACCCTGTACCAACAGGTGATTAGGCTAGCAAACAAACTAAACTTCATATATTTACTTGGAAAGTCTTATTTGATAACAACAAAGTTGAAGTCATTTAGATACCATGATTATACACAAAGAGAATTCAACAAATACCCCATAAGGGAGAAAAATTGCTTGATAATTACACATAAATACTGTATAATCACCCCAATTTCATTTCCTAGATAAAAGGAAAAATAATGCAGCCCCCACTCTTTTTAAACAAGGCAAAATAATTTTCATGCTTTTTCCTCTTTCATGTTTTTTTCTATTTTTAACTTGCATCAACGTTGTAGTTTTCCCAGGTCTTACTTCCATAAAAATGTGCAATTCCTTTGGTCTTAAAACCTTGAAGTAATGCCAAAAAATAAACTCAAAATAGTAAAAGCCCTTTCAACAAAACGTAAGGAAAGACTAGCTCGATGACCTGATCAACCCACGAGAGTGGCACAAGTTGGCCACCCAGTAAAAAATTTTACTTTGAGACTCACTGACGTTTAAAAAATCAGATAGGAAGCTTAAGAGAATTTCTGTAAAAGTATTTTCCCTCCCATTTTTTTTTTTAAACTGCCACTGCACTCTCAACGAGTAACCTAAGTGTACATGGTTAATTGTGGTAAAGTTAGAGAAGTGCTTCTTGCCCTTCAAGTTCCTGAAAACACGAGGTTGCTTTGACGTAAAGCCAAGTGTCATTTCAAAAGGAGCTAAACTTAAACAGACGAAACAAAACCATAATCCAGCGATTGGATTAAGATAAACGTTAGTGCAAACTTTTCTTTCTTTTTCTTTTCTTTTTTTTCCCCCCTCCTATAAAGTTACCCTTTTTTTTGTATTTTGGGAGCGGAAACCTGTGTGGCTCTTCCTAACGTTGATTACATACAGGAAGATTCCAGAGACAAGTGCTTTGCAAACACAGGTCCAAGAACTAGATCAGGCTTCCCTGTACCCACCTAGTCCTACGTTCAAGGACCCGAATGACCAACCTTATCCACCACTGTAACATGGTAGTTCATAAAAGTTGACGTCTTCAGGAAAAAAAAGCACGGAAGAAACTCAGTCATGAGAGCTTCAAGAGAAAACTCAGCAAGAATGCTTGAATCCTTCAAGTTTGCCCAATTACCCACGACTACAGCCCAGATCACGCCACACACATTTATTAGATGACAAACTCTTAAGGACTCATAACTCAAAAACAAAACCCCGAGAACTCAATAAATATCCAATAAAGGACAGAAACCCATGGCCAAGTAACTCCGTACCAACCAACCGCCCACGTCGCACCCAACGCTGCAGCGAGGCCGACACTCACCCACCGCTGGCCCGGGAGGCCCAGACTTGGGGTGTTTAAAATCTGGAGCGCGGCAGGCTCGCTTCCTCTCTGCAGGAAGGCTCTTAACCCCACTTCAGAGGTCTGCTCGCAGCATGCTGGGCGCTGCCATTTTTGACGAGAAAGCGGACCTTGCCCGGGAGGCCCCTTACTCGGTAGCCCAGAGCGGAGCCGGAGCGCCAGGGAACCACTGACCTGCGGACGCAGCGTCCCGACGCCTTGGTGTCCGACAGCAGCGAGCTGCCCCCACTCAGGGCCCACAGACATAGAGCGATCTTAGCAAAAGGAGCCTGGAAATCCCACACGGCCTCTCAGGCAGAGCCGAGGGCAACCTCAGCGGGAGGGGCGGGGCACCTACAGCCAGCGGGACGGTGTCCGCTAGGCCGGCGCGCAGTTACTCGAAAAATGCGACCTCAGGCCGCGCGGAGGTGTAACCAGGCGCTGTTCTGAGAAACTCAGACGCCCCCGCCGTAACCCGGGAAGCATCGGCGAAGGCATTGTTTGGCCGGCTGCACGGCTTCGTTACTCCGCAGTACTCGACCCGCCGACTTTCGTTCTGGGGGAGCGTGGCGCGGTGCACAAGCCGCCCCCCAGGTCCCATCCCCAGGGCCTAGCTCTGTCCTCTGTCGGCGCCTCAGGCTTCCCACCCTCAGCCCGCTTCCAGCGTTGCTAAACCAGAGCCTCCTTGGGGTAACGCGAGCAGGACCGCCTTCCTCGTGGGCACCTCCCCCTTAGTTGCCCGAATCCTGCCTGCGCCCGCCTCCCCTAGTCGGATACGCGGGTGGCAGTTTGCAGCCGCCTGGAGCGGGGCGGCTGCTCACCCAGGCTGTGGCCCAGGCCGCTAGCGAGAAGAAACCCCACTGTAGCTTATTTCCTTCGTGGTTTTGCAATCTGAAATTTCGTGGCTAGTTTAAACTCGGGACCTCCACGAAGAGGACCCATTTATTATTTTTTTCTTTCCAAAATGGCAGCCTCCAGCCGCGCGCAAGTGTTAGATCTGTACCGGGCGATGCTGAGAGAGAGCAAGCGTTTCAGCGCCTACAATTACAGGTGACCCGACGGGCGGCGGGGGCCGGGAGGTGCGGGGTGCTGATTGCCCCGAAATGTCTCCCGGTGCGGGGGGTCCCTGTCCCGCGCCGCGGATCTCGGAACGTGATAGAAAGGACAGGCGTACTGCTGCCGGCGAGCATGGCTCTCTGGAACCTGGCCGGGATGAGCTGGGAAGCTTGCCCTTCGTTGTGTTAAAGACAGATCTTACGAGGTTTCCCTCTCAGGTCGGATACCGCGGTTTGTGCTCTGGGAGCGTGGTTAGCGGTTTGTTTCTGCCGTGGAAAGCATGGACGGGGAAGCTACAGGTGCCTGTTAGGACCAGTTGGTTGCATATATAGAACTTCCCACAGAATTGGAAGAGTTGACCGAAGTGACCAGTCGCACGTGTCCACAACCAGAAGGCTCACTCTACCCACATCTGTCATTCCCTAAGTGTATTAATTAACCATTTTAATTGCAAGAATCAAATCGGCCTAATTGGGGATAATTGATGGCAGCAGGAGTGGGAAGGTTGGAAGGAGACAGACGTATCGGTAAAGTAATAAAGGTCTCACAGAAACTTTAGGCGCTGAAACATTTATAGTGGCCTCACCAGATAGGATACAGCTATTAGGACCTTAGCAGCAAAATGAGAGTCTAAAACTCTTAACATCCTTAATGTAGCAGGCAACTTCTTCCATCCCTGCACCATTCTCTTATTTTCTCCAGCCCCTCATTCTAATTCTTTACGCTCTGTATCTTTTATGTACTTAGGAGCCTCAGCTTCCTCATCTCCTTCCTTATAATTTTTGTCCCATCATTGCTGTATATGTCTTGTGGACTTTTCTCTCTGCATCCTTTTACATTTGGTATCTGCTAACTACCTGATTCTCTCTGCATTTGAAATATATTCACAAAGCAAGAATCCGATAAGACCAGCTTATTTAATTATACCCAGTCTCATGCCGGTGGGTTGGGTTTGCAGAGGAAAGCCTACTCATAGTAAGGACCTGGCTAGGTAGTGCTCATTTGTATGAACTGGTGGGCTCTGTGATGGGTAGGCTAGGACTATCTTGACTATCCAGTAGACCACTAAACCTCTCAAGCAGTGATTGTCTAATTTTTAAATACCTGCGTGGAAAGGGACCTTATCCTGACATCTGAGTCACACTGATGAGATTATACCCATGTGGTCAGTTAGACATTTCAGGGAAGTGAATGATTTTACTTAAAAGACTTCAGCTTTGAAAGATAATGTTTGTAAATAGTAGTTAAATTAACCAAATGTTTGGCTCCAAGAACTTAATCAAGTCTGTTGAGGGAACCCACAAAATATTCATGTTAATAAGTGGAAACCATTTTCACCAGTTTGAAAGAAGATACTTTGTCATTTAAGTAAACAAGAACAGAGAATCAGCACACAGGTCACACACTGAAGAGACAGCAGCAGGAAAAATCTCCAAGTACATGGTAGAAAAGTCAGGTGGAAGCCCTAAGAATACAGAACCATGGACAGTTCATTCAAACTCAGTGTTTCAGTTCTCTTGCTGGTAAAATTAGCCTCATGACTAGGTAATTTCTCAGGACCTTTCCATTTCTAGAATCCCACTTGGAAATGATTTATAAGCCAAGTGGTGAAACCTATACATATAAGACTAAGGGATTTTTTTAAGTCAACAGGGGTAAGCTGGAAAAAGTCATTCAAAGCTGTGTCTAGTAGGCAGGAAATTTAAAATGAGTTTCAGTATGAGCCACTATAAGGCAATATACATTTAGAAAATAACTGCAAATTATAATTTGAGTAATGCTTTTGAGCTATGTTTATTATCCTCATATAAATGTATTATCCAGGGCCCTGGCTGGTGGTACAGTGGATAAGGCACCAGTGTGCAAACCCAAAGGTTGCTGGTTCGATTCCCAGCCAGGGCAATATAGCCAGGTTGCAAGCCAGGTCTCTAGCCAGCTCTGTAGCTAGAGGCAGGTGAAAGGCAACTGTACATTGATGTCTCTCTCCCTCTCTGACTCTCTCCCCTCCCCTCTCTAAAAATAATAAATGAAAATCTTAAAAATGTATTATCCAGAGGAATCTGATGACCATTTTATACTGTTTTCTGAAATCATGGACCTAAAACCTGAGATTCCCACTAATACTATCTTCTAAGGCAAAAATACTTGTTATAAAATATGTCCTCCTTTTGTGTTAAGGCTATATCTTACGACTTTCAAAGACAACCCCTCATACCTGTACCCTTGTGGAATGACTTGTAATCATCCTTGTCTTGAGTTTGTCCTCTTCCTTTGAGACTCAGCCCAGTCATGACCTTGGGACAAAGGTTTTCCTGATTCTTCACACTCCACAGCCCTCAGCCATCTAAATCAACTCTGTTCCTATTTATTCTTTTACTTCAATGCTTTCAAAACAATCTGAAGACTTCTTTGCCCAGTGCCATATCAGACCCTGGAGATAAAAAGATGAGACCTCAGCAAGGCACCTACCATCAATTTTTTTTTTTTTTTTTTTTTACAAACCTCTGGGACTGTGGTGGACCACCAATCCACAGAGGTCCCCCGCTGCCACAGATGAGAAGAACCTTCCCAGGCAGCTCGTGCTAGGGAAGAGAAGACTTGACCAATATCTGTTTGACAAGGGCCTCGATGGCCCACCCCTAAAGGTTTTTATTGATTACACATGGTCAGGGGTGCATGTACACACCACAAATCATGACCACAGAAGAGTATTCAAAAGAAGGGGAGTCGTTGAGTTTAGATAACAATAGAAGGAACATAACCATCTGCTTCAGGCTATGGTCTGTTACACAAGGTGACTTCAAGAACTCCAGTTGGCCCATAGAATTTTAGGGAGGGTGAGACTACATGTGGTTAAGGTTTTTAACACCTACTGCAGGTACAGTACACAAGGAAGTTTAGGTCACAGGGCAGACTTCAAAGGATTTATGGAATATTCCCAGGGCTAGATTCATTGGAGAATGGGGGCCTGTACGCACCCAGCTTTGTCAGGTGTTACAGGCTTGGCCTGGCCTTTGCGGAGCTCCATGCCCCAACACTTTCCTAGGGGGACCCCAACATGGAGCACACTTAGAGAAATCATTTTCACAAACTTTGTAAGTGCTATGACAACCATGCACAGGTTAGAATCAAGAACACTTCCCAGAAGATGACACTGGATCAAAGGCATGAAGAGGCAATAGAATAATGCTAGAGGGTAAAGTGCGATTCAAAGTAACAGAAGACAAGACTGAGTTTGGAAAGGGTCACCTTTTTTTTTTTTTTTTTTAAAGATTTTATTTCATTATTTTTTTAGAAAGGGGAAGGGAGAGATACATCAATGTATGGTTGCGTTTCACCTGCCTCCAGCCACAGACCTGACTGAAGACCTGGTTTGCAACCTGGTTATGTGCCCTGGCTGGGGAATCGAACCAGCGACCTTTGGGTTCGAAGGCCGTCACCTTATCCACTGTGCTGCTAGCCAGGGGGTCACATTTTTGAGGGCCAAGAGGCCATGGAATTTATTCTGAGTTAACAAACAGTCGGCAAAGAGCATTAAGCCATGAAATGACATGGCCGAATTTGGACTTTTGGTAGGTCACTCCAGCAGCAATATAGATAATTCTGAGTGCTAAACACAAAGATACCAAATGCGAGTTGGTTACAATTACAGTAGTGCTGAGGAAAGATTAGGGCCCTGATGAGGGCAGGAATAGTAGCAGATAGACTATATTTGATTAATTAGAAAGTAAAACTGTTGGGACTTTAATGATTGGATTCAGCAATAAAGAAGGGAATCCAAGCAGTCTAGAATGGCATCCAGGTTACCAGTTAAGCTGAGGCACAAGAGAGGTTCATGATAAAAGTTGTGCCATTAACTGATGTAAATACAGAAAGATCTCAGAGTGGTGAGACTTAAATGAGTTAATTCTTGTCAGATGCTTAGAATTGTGCCTGACACAAAATATGCAATAAGTGACATGTTCTGTTGTAAGTAAAATTAAAATCTTAGATGAAATTTCCACGAAGAATATTTAAAGCAGTAGTTCTCAACCACAGCAGTTTGTTTTTTGTTTTTTGTTTGTTTGTTTTGACAATGTCTGGCCACGTGCTTGGTTATCCTTCCTTGGTTAAGAGGATACTCCTGTCACCTTAGTAGTTAGTGGCCAGGAATACTCCTAAGCACAGGACCATCCTCATAACAAAATCTAAATCATGCCAAGAATAAGAAATCATAGTTCATGATGAGAAGATGAGATGGCTTAGGATGCCCTTTTCAAGAATATCAAAATTTAAGCCAAAGAAGAGCCCCTAATGGAGACCAAGAGGAGACAGTTTAATAATGTGGTCCTAATACTTACTGGTCTTGTTGCCAACTATGTTGGCTCTTAAATCTTGACATTGACAAAGAAGGAATTCAGAACCAAGAACTCAAGCACGGGAGGCAATTTATGTAGCATGCAAAGTGAAAGTATACTTGAGAAGATTCCAGTGGTCCCCTCGGAGTTGCCTTGGTCTTTTAGAAAGTCATAGAGGCAGAATGAGCCAATTGGGTGGCAAGTTACAGAGGCAAAAGAAGAGCTCTTAGAGATAGGTTCAGGGAGTTAGCCCAAGACAAGCTGCCACTGCTTGTTACTCCACTGGTTGCAAGTCTTGTGGGGGCCCTTGGAACTTAGGAGAGAGAAAGCATAGATACACACCTGAAGAAAAGGTGCATGGGCATCCTCTAGAGAGTACAAACATTAGGTCCTTTATCTTGAGGGTTTTGATCTGTTTTCTAAAGGCAGGAATTTTAGGGGAGAATATTTACCAGCTTTGCAAGTGTTTCCTTTATATGATGATTCATCAAAATGAGCTTATAAGGTCAGGGCCATGGTGTCTGCTGATTGGTCAGTGCTGGGGTAAAGGGTCATTGTTTATTGCATCTGGTCCTGATGCCAGCCTGGCCTTGCTTAATCTGGCTTTGCTGCTTTTCTGGGCCTGGAACTGAAACTCAGCTGAGGCCTAAATGTTATCTCTAGTTTGACCAAAACTCTGTCTCAGTGGTCAGTAGATCCAAGGCTTTGTTCCAAAGGTTGGATGATGCTGAGGAGAACCTC
Organism: Noctilio leporinus; assembly: GCA_004026585.1. Lineage (NCBI taxonomy): Eukaryota > Metazoa > Chordata > Mammalia > Chiroptera > Noctilionidae > Noctilio > Noctilio leporinus. The sequence continues at coordinate 80,175 of PVIW01005132.1, forward strand.
ATTGTCCTGAGGGCTTAATGCTTAAGGGAGTGAGTGTTCATGCAAGGGGGAAAGAGGCAGGTGAGTTAGGGTGTTAGGTGAGGCCAGTTTGAATTGGCTATCTGTCTCAATTTTCCCATTCCACCTGTCAAGAAATTTTTCTTTTTTTCTTTTTTTTTTTTTTTTTAATTTAACTCACCTGCCTGCCTCAGTCTCAGGACTCTCTTACATTGTTAGATATTACCTGGTGACCCAAAAAGCTTTATTTATGTGGGGCATAATTATCAATATTTACCATATTAAAAATAAAAACTGAAATAGTTGAGCTCTGGCTGGTGTGGCCCAGTGGATTGGGTGCCCACCTGAAAATCAAAGGGTTGCTGGTTCAGTTCCTCAGAGCACATGCCTGGGTTGCAAGCCAGGTCCCTGGTTGCGGGTGCACAAGAGTCAACCACACACTGATATTTTTCTCCTATTTTTCCCTGCCTTCCTCCCTCTCTAAAGATAAATAAATAAAATCTTTTTTGAAAACAGAACATTTAAAAATACCATTTTTTTTTTTTAAGATTTTATTCATTATTTTTTAGAGAGAAGGGCAGGGAGCGAGGAAGAAAGGGAGAGAAGCATCCATGTATGGTTGTTTTCACCCGCCTCCAGCTGGGGACCTGGCTAGAGACCTGGCTTGCAACCTGGTTATGTGCCCTGGCTGGGGAATCGAACCAGCGACCCTGTTTTCGCAAGCTGGCGCCTATCCACTGTGCTACCAGCCAGGGCTTAAAAATACCTATTTTTAAGTGAATTAATAAACCTTTTGCAGATTAACATAAACAATATTTTATAAAGGATAATTTTTCTTCCCTCCAAAAAATATCAGTGATGAGACTGACACTGAGATTGTTTCAGTCCTCTAGCCTTAATTTCCATATCAGTTTTAACTTTATATATCTCTCATCATTTAAAAACTTAAAACCCTTAAATATGTTCTTCACTTCAATAAATGTAGCTTCAGACTCCCTGCTGGGAAAGTCTTCATTCTCAAACTAAAACCTTCCTTAACCAGAAGTTGCAGATGTGTTGGAAATTCCTATCCTCTTGTTTCTTTGGCTTTTTGGGTTTTCTTTTTTTAATCTTTTTTCCCTTGACTCAATTTAAACTACAATCATCTAGGGTAGCTGTCAGGTTGGTGAGCCTAAAATGGTGCATTTTGTTTCCAGGTATTGCTAACAAGATAATTAGGTATTATTTTCCCCAATTAAAAAGTTTCCCTCTTAGGCCCTGGTTGGTGGCACAGTGGATAGGGCGCCGGCCTGCAAACCCAAAGATTGCTGGTTCAATTCCCCATACAGGACACATAACCTGGTTGCAAACCAGGTCTCCAGCCAGGCAACCACACATGGATGTTTCTCTCCCTTTCTTCCTCCCTCCCTACTCTTGTCTCTGAAAATAATGAATAAAATCTTAAAAAAGAAAAGTTTCCCTCTTTAAGTCTCAAAATACATGTATATGTTATGAGGAATCAAAGAAAGCATAAAATTATGTTATAAGCAGCTACATAAGAGTTTTGCTCACCATAAAATGTTGAACAGATCATACCTCTATGAAAACTGCTTTAACTTTGTTATTACAGGCTATGCAAGAACACAGGAAGTAGAGAATTAAAAGAGAAAAAAGACTACTGTTAATTTTCTAAGTTTTTCTCAAGTTGTGTCTTAAATTTGTTCTGATTTATTCTTTCGAGCTTGTACATAGCCTGTGGCGCTCTTTTAGAACTGTTGTTACCTGATTCCTTCCTTCTACGTAGCCCCACAACTAGAAGCAATTCGTTTGTGTCAAAGGAAAAGTTTTTTAGACTTTTGAAAGATGGATTATTCATTATCAGTAAATATACTTAAAATTTCCAAACAATTCTCTTAATGGTTACTAACCTCTGTCATAATTGAGTGATAATAGTTTTGAAAAATAAGTAAAAATTATAGGGTTAACTTAGACAAGAAAACATGTAAGATATTCAGCCTAAATTTGTTGGGGGAAAATAGCATTGTTTTTACTCTTGACAGTAAAGGCAAGTGTTAAATAATTAGAGCTCTGGCCAAGTGACTCAATTGAGCGGAACTTCGTACCATGACCAATAGGTTACAGGTTTGATCCCCAGTCAGGGCAGTAACCTGGGAGCCTACTAGAGGCAACCAGTCCATTTTTCCCTCACACATAGATGTTTTTTTTTTCTCCCGCTCTACTCTCTTCTCTCTGTAATCAATGAGCATAGCCTCATTGATTGAGAATGAGCATATTCTCTTCTCTCTGTAATCAATGAGCATAGCCTCAGGTGATGATTTTTAAAAATAATAAGTGGATCAATGTGTTATTGCTAATTTGTGGGGTTTAGTTTGAGTTTTCAGTTTGCATTTACTCTACTTATACAGGAATACATAAAATATAATAAAATTAAATAATTGTTATAAATTTAAAATAATGAAAGAATCAGGGCAAAGAGAAGATAAAAATAGCAAATATGAGGAAGTGGAGAGTAAAGTTACAACAAAATGCAGTTATAAGTATGTGGGACGTTCTTAACGTAAATAAGTATTCTGGGTTGCAATAGGGTAATGCTTTTTTCCAAAATGCACAGTGCACTTACAAAACATTCTATTTGAAAACTGCTGTAATGAGCATCATAGAAAATGGACTGCCTCTTAATTGCTCACATCAGTAGTTGTATGCATACTTTGTTATGAATAAGTCATATTCTATTCTCTTTTGCGACCCCCCTCCCTGACTGAATCCTACTATGTCAAGAAAGGGGTCGGGTAACAAATATTTACATGTCTTGGCTTTTATTTTCTCAATTAACTGGTGCCTAGCCAATTTAGGAAAATTCTGACCTTTGCAAATTAAACTAAGTAGTACAACTGGTACGTTTTATTACTAAATAAAACCACACTGTGAATTTCTAGATTAGGAAGATTCAGCTAAATTAAAAGGTGGGTTCTCCTGGCTTCTGTCTGGATTAGTAATACAAATGCCTTCCTTTGCTGGTCTCTACCACCCCTGCCTTAAGAAGTAGATTTAAAATAGCCGGTTATGACTTAATGTATTCTCTCAACATCTTGATTATCTGTGTGGCTTCGTAACTACTCATTAAACTCAGATATTTTGACATTTAATAAAAACAGTTCACAGAAATGATCTTTTATGACAAATGAAAAAACAAACGTCTCAATGACTTGATGCTAAAACTTCTTCCTGTTTTTTACCTTATTTCTGAACTAAATTGCTTTAACTGTTTTTTAGTATTATGAATGAGAATCATGAGCAAGATAATAATATTTTAGAAAGATTTCTGGCCTTTTAATTAAGAAACATTAGTTCATGCCCTGGCTTGTGTGGCTTAGTTGATTGGAGCATCATCCCATAAACTGAAAGGTCTCAAGTTGGATTCCTGATCAGGGCACATACCCAGGTTGTAGGTTTGGTCCCTAGTCTGGACACATTCAAGAAGCAACCAATCAGTGTTTCTCACATTGATGTTTTTTTCCCTTTCTCCCTCCCTTCCACTCTCTCTAAAAATCAATCAGTATGTCCTTGGATGAGGATAAAAATAATAATAAAACGATGTTTTTAAAAAAGAAACCTTAGTTCAAATTTGAGGTTAACTCGCTACTGGCTCTGTAACCTAGGTGTAAATCATTTACTCGTGGTATGTCATCTATAAATTGACAATGCTAAAGTTAGAAAACTTTCTAGTATAATTTTTGGCGTACAGTAGGTACTCCAAAATTCTGTATGTCAGCAGTAAATTCAGAAGTAAATTAGTTACTAAATAGTTATCTCAAATACCAGTTAGTACAACTGCCTAATTTTTGAAAGTAGCAGGAGCTAGCAGTCATTTAACCAACTCAATTAAACTTATTGAACCATATTCTATACCAGGTATTAGCAATCCAAAAAAACACTATCACTGTAATAAACTGTTTTGATATGATAAGGTTAGTGTGAGCCTTTATTCAGCAAACATTGTACCTGCCATGTACCAGACCTTTTGCTCCTTCCTGGAGATACAGAGCTAAATAGAATATGATCTTTGCCCAAGAGGAGCTTGCAGTGCATAGAGTGATACACTCACTGAAAAATAAAATAAATAAATATTTTACAATACAGTGGCAATGTACTGACAATTGAATAGCACATTGTGGGAACAAATAAGAAGGGTAACACAGCTTGACTTGGAAGGAAATTGAGTCTTAAGAAAGCAAAGGTGACTGACCTGAATTGTATGGAATCAGAAGTTTGCTAAAGAAGGGAGGCAGAAGCAGAGGGGGACAGATTTAAAAATATACACACACAGTGTAGTTGTTGGGTATAAGGAACTATAGGTAGTTTGCAGTTTGGTGTCAATGATAGCAAATAGTGGGAGAAGGCCTGACTGAAACAATGGTGATGATAATAGAGAGGTATATTGAGAAATAGAATTATCTGGTCTTAGTGATTAACTGAATATGCTGGATTAGAGAGAATGGCTGAAACTTAATTTAGGAACATACATAGCTGGAAGGAAAAAAATAATGTTCCAAATGAAACATCACATACCAGGGATAGTGCCAACTTGATACAAAGAACACATTTTCTATTTTTTAGGATTTTATTTATTTACTTTTAGAGAGGCAAAGGGAGGGAAGAAGAGAGGGAGAGAAACCAGTCGTTTGCCTCTTGTACATGGCCCAACCAGGGACAACCCACAACCCAGGCATGTGCCCTGACCGGATATCAAACTGGTGCCTTTCACATTGACTGATCATGCTCAGCCAACTGAGCCACATCAGTCAGGGCCAAAGAAGACATTTTCTGTGAGTACCTCTATGTGCAGTAATACAGCTTCAAGAGGGCATGCGAACATTTCCAGCACAATTTTAGAGCACTCTTTGGCCCTAGGTGTTAACTTAATTTGAAGTAATCTATATCTTTAACTCATATTTCTTTCTCTAGTTATGAATCTTTCATATATTAATGTTATTAATTTGCTAGTTAATGTTCATAAGGATTCAGTTAATTGATTGTATCCTCGTTTTATTTAATACATGGCTGCTACCCTCATTAGTTGTCATTAATGCATCTATTAGTCTTATATTTGTTCTTTTGTGTCTGGGGTAGTTTAAAAGTAGGTTTAGTACTTCTCCTTTGATCTAATTTATTTAAAGTTATTCACTAATTCATTATAATTATGACTATTACTCTATAGCACAATTATTCACTTAATGTCTTCATACATTTCTTTTTGCCTGATCACATTTTGAACATAAATATAAATACTTTCCCTATATAATTATCCTTCCCCTGATCTCATCCCTAAGAGTATTGTTGTTTTAACCAGAAATTATTTCTATGGACAGAAGCATTTCTTACCTAAAATCCCCTTTGCTTGCTGCTAAAAACAAAGCTAAATTAATTGAGAAAATTGTTTATTGCAGCCAGACCAGAGTCAGAAAAAGCCAATGGTCCTCTATCCTGCTTCAAATATTTCTTATTCATTCATTTGGCAAAATTTGCATTGAGCCCTCACTGTGTACTAGAGGTTAGCATTCTGCTTATTGCCTTACCAGACTAAGGATAAAAAGATTTCAGCACCATAGTAGACTGCTAATCTTGTGGAGATAATTGAAATAATCAGCACAGCTTTTATGGGCAACTTAATGCTTTAGCTTGAAACTTGAAATTCTAAAGAAAGTAATTCCATGATGGGTATATGACTAAATTAGAGCAGACTCTGATGAGACAGTCTTGTTGGGCGGGGATGTTCCTCACAGGCTTTGCTGACTTTAGGTCCCATAATCCTGACAGCCACGTTCAGTATCATCACCTGGTGTAGGCATCTCTCCTTCCCCATATGTAAAAGACTTTTCACTTGAGACTATAATAGTATACCTAAAGATATATCAGTAATCCCCAGGCTTCTGTGGGTGGTCCTTCTTTTTTTTTCTCTTTGTACGTTTCTTGTAATTTTATCACAATTAATGGTTTCATATATATATATATATTATTTTTTTAATTGAAATGCAATTGTGATTTTCCTCTCTTGCTGTCCTCCACCAAGCACCCACCACTTCCTCAGGCAATTCTTCCATCATAATTCATGTCCATGGGTCATTTCATATGAGTTCTTTGGCTGCTCCATTTCCTATACTATACTTTACATCCCCATGGCTATTCTGTGACTGCCTATTTGTACTTCTTAATCCCCTCACCTCTTTACACATTCCCCTACACCTCCTCCCATCTGACAGCCATCAAAACATTCTCCATATCCATGATTGTGTCTCTATTCTTGTTTGCTTTGTATTTTAGATTCAGTTGTTCATAGATATGTATTTATTGCTATTTTATCATTTATGGTTTTAATATTCTTTTTCTTAAATCCTGTTAACATTTCATATAATGGTTTGGTGATGATGAACTCCTGTAGTTTTTTCTTGTCTGGAAAGCTCTTTATCTGCCCTTTGATTCTAAATGATAGCTTTGCTGGGTAGAGCAACTTTGGTTGTAGGACCCCTGCTTTTCATGACTTTAAATATTTTTCACCAGTCCCTTCTAACCTGCAATGTTTTTTGTTTTTTAATTTTTTGAGAAATAAGCTGACAGTCTTATGGGTCTTCCCCTGTAAGTAACCAACTTCTTTTCTCTTGCTGCTTTTAAGATTCTCTCCTTGTCTTTGACCTTTGGCATTTTAATTATATTCTGCATTGGACTGGGCCTCTGCATTCACTTGTTTGGGACTCTCTGTGCTTCCTGAACTTGCATAACCATTTCCTTCACCAAAGTAGGGATGTTTTATTCATTATTTTTTTTAAATAGACTTCCAATCTCTTGCTCTTTCTTCTGGCACCCCTGTGATGCAAATGTTGGACCACTTGAAGTTGTCCCAGAAGCTGTTTATACTATCCTCACTTTTTTGGACTCTCTTTTTCATCTTCTTTTGATTGGTTATTTTTTTTCTTCCTTATATTCCATGTCATTGGTTTGATTCTCAACTTTATCCACTCAACTATTGTGTCCCTGTAAATTGTTCTTTATTTCAATTAGTATAGCCTTCATTTGTGACGATCTTTTTTATACTGTTGAAATATTTGCTAAGTTCCTTGAGCATCTTTATAACAGGTGTTTTGAACTCTGCATCAGAGATTATTTTTTGTTTAGCTCTTTTTCTGGAATTTTGATCTGTTCTTTCATTTGGGCCATGTTTCTTTGTCTCCTCTTTATGGTAGCCTCCCTGTGTTTGTTTACATCTATTAGGTAGAGCTGTGACTCTGTGACTTGGTAGTGTGGCCTAATGTAGTAGTGTTATGGAAAACAGAATTGACCCAAGAACATGATCGTCACAAGGCAGGGAGTAACAAAGAAACTTTATTTAACGCATGCGGCTCAACGGAGTACTCCAAAGGCTGAGCCCCAAGTTCCATTTCAAACAGGTTTTTATGCAGGAACGCACGGGATTTCTCCCAGCCGGGTCTGGCGCCAAGCAATAATACAGAAGCAAGAGCGGGCAGGGTTGTAGTTCTCTTATCAATAGATGTCCTGTAGGGTCCAGTGGCACAGTCTCCCCTATCCTCCAAGCTGGGTACTTGAGGTGCGCCCTTGGTGTGGGCTGACTACAGCCTCCTGTTGTAGTTGAGCCTTGTTTCCAGTTGGCAAGTAAATGGGAGGGATTTACCCAAGCCATTCAGCTGTAAGGCTCTGACCACTGACCACCACCCTCTATCCTCCATGGAGAATCAGCTGTGTGGGAACAGGGTGGTGGTGCTCTGACATGGTCTTTAGCTGTCCACTGGATGTGCAGGCTTTGAGGTTACCCAGGTGGTGCAGGGCAAGGTCACCCCTCACCTGTATTCTGCCCAGGACCACCCTGCCTAAACTATAAAGCAATCTGAAATGGCTGCTACTTAGGCTGGGGTTGGAGAGTCCCAGTCAAAGCTAAGCTGTGAGTTGAGGTTGGCTGCTGCTGCTAATGCCAAGCCTGGGACTCACTGAGGCCAGTTGTTGCTTTTGTGAAAGGATTTAGGAAATTGTGAAGCCTGAGCCAAGACCAGCCATTCATATGGAAAAGCTGCTTGAGTGGATCCAAAAGTGGGATGGGGTGGAGTCTCTGGGGATTTCCAAAGTGGGTCAGTGTTAGCCAGGTTGATGGAGTCTTACATATGGCACCAGCTTGCTATCTGTGTTGGGGGAGGGTTTAAAAAAGGGACTATGGCCTCTAGTGGCCTTAATGCCAGAGACTTTAGTTCCTCCCTGTATGCCCCTGGTACCTTTCAAGCTGCTACTCTGGTGCTGAAGCTCAGAGATAGTGATAGTGAGTCTCAGTAGGTGGGTCTGTGTGTGTTCTCTTAAGAGGAGCTGCCTGGGGCTCTAGTAGTTTTTTCCAACCAACCCACTGGTTTTTGCCACCAGAAATTGTGGGGACTTACCTTCCTGGAACAGGAACCCTAGGATTGGGGGCCTGGTGTGGGGCTGGGACTCCTCAATCCTGAGATATCCCTTCTGAATTTATATCTACCACATGTGGATGTGGGACCAGCCCATTCTGCATCTGCACCCCTTCTACCAATCTGAATGGATGTGTTTTTTTTAATTCTGTAGTTATCAGATTTTCATTCAGCTCGATTTCTCGCAGTTCTGAGTGATGGCTGTTCTATATTTTAGTTGTAATTTTGATGTGGCTATGGAAGGAAGCAAGCCAAGTCTGTCTATAGCACCACCTTGACTAGAAATCCATAATCCATGGTTTCAATCACCCACCTCTAAGTGGACTCCCAAGTCTCTTTCCAGCCCAGGCCCCTGTCCATGGTCCAGATGCATTACTCACCTCTTGCAAGTCTGCCTGAGAGATGAAGCTCACACCACATCTAAACCTTAGTAGTTGTCACTGCTAAGCTGACAACTCGTTATTTGATTCAAGTGCCTTTCTCCATTTACATCTCTCTTCCACATACACTGCCTGGATACCTCTCAAGCCCCTGCGCTGCTTATCATCTGCACTACCTTAGCCCAGACTATCAATATCCCTCACCCAGATCACTGTTCCTCTGTTTTGCTGCCAGTCACCTCTGTACCATGTTCTCCTCACCATGACTTTTCTAAAATGCTGGTAGCTGAAATACTGAACTGGACACCAGGCTAAGTGTAATGGGTGAATAATTTCTGTAGGGAAGAAATACAATTTCTTTGGCACAGAGCCAAGATTTGAACCCAAAACTTTGACTTTAACTTCATAGTGTGTGTGCTCTCACCAAGATGCTCTGTCCCCTTTATTTAAAATGCATCAGAGGCTCACCCTGGCTGGTGTGGCTCAGTTGACAAGGTAAGTGTACTGTATTTCTGCCTTCAGGAGGTACTTGCCTGACTAGGCAGTTGGGTATATTTTGTAAGGATAATACTTACTATCGTAAATAAAGACATGTTTTTCTCAGCAATAATTGTTGAGTCCTGTACCAAGGCACCATGTGAATGAGCCAGCTCTTGGCTGCACTTCAAAGCCAAAGGGCAAGGAGCACAGAAGGAGATTCAAAGTGATGTAACAGTAGCCCCACAGAGGGGTTTTCATGAACAGCTGATGTGCACCCATGGGGCAGGACACCAGAATTTGCTAGACTTTCTTGTGTAAAAAAGCCCACCCAAAGATAAAGAGCTGCATCTTCCTGTGGAAGCAGGTGGCAGTCAAGAGGGCTACCTACCTCATGTCAACCAAAATCAAGCTCAATAATTCCCCATTCCTTATCTGTCAGCTCTCTCCTTCAGGTCTGGGATACGTTGTCATCAGTCTCCATATAATAGTCCAGGAAAGCATGTGCCATGTTACACTACATCATGGTGAAGTCCTCTTCATATGTCCCGTGTTCCACATGTCCAGGTAGCATTCCAGTCTGCAAGGCAGAGTTCTTGGTGGCTTCGGAGTCAGCTAGGGCTGGCACGATCAAATACCACCTTTCTTACTAGCCCAGGCCACATGGCAGGATCCTGACTACAAGCTGCATAGCTACTATTTCTCCCATGGCTGCTACACCTTGCTCCTCCATCAGGCTCCCACCATCATGCTTCTTAAACATCCTTTCAGACCACATGGCCCCTTTCACACTAGACCTCATGGCAGATGTGGGTGTGCAGGGGAGGCTTCTACATCCATTCAAACCCCATGGCTCCTCTTTAAATGCTGACCCCCCCGCCCAGCACTGTATATCATTGTTATGAAAAATACATTAAGCCTTATCATCTGCCCTATTACCTGGGTGGCTGCACAGCTATTACCTAGCTACCATCTTGCCATAGATATGCAAAGTACCTTAAAAGCTGTATTATTTTCTTCCCCCACCCCCTAAACCATGGGTTGTGGGGACTTTGGGGATCCCTCCCTTGCTCTGTTACAATCAGTCAGATAACCAGATTCTATAGGAAGATATTATTCTGAAAGTGTGACCCCACACACCAGTGTGATTTGTGCTGTTTGGGATGTGAATGATCCCCTGACAAACAACCTGCTCACTCTGTCAGCTTCTATTTACTCTTCAGTTTTCTAAAGTGTGTCTTGCAAAAATTTTCCTTTTACTTGTTTGTGTTTGCCCCATTTGGCATGTCTTCAGCTTTCAGCAGGTTGACCTTACTCCTTTCCTGCCTGACATGCCAGACACCACTTCTACTAAACTCCTCCCCACTTCCTGATTGATCCTTCTCCTCCTTGGCCTCTTCCTTAAGTCTGAGAGGCCCCATATTTTACATCTTGACCTTCACTGCTGTTATTAGTTGCACTCCTCAGTTGTGGCTTCAGGCCTCTGTACTCTGAGGATTCGCTTGTCTGTCCTTCTCTGTAACATGCAAACCCTTCTTTCCAAGGGCATCCCTTCTTCACTTGCATATGCTACCAGATTGAGTGTGTTTGCTTCCCTCCCTCACCAGTTCCAGCCCTCCCAGCATACTTGGCCTCCTGCATTCCCTCTCATTAGATGTTCAGCTCTCAAACTGGATGGAAATCATTTCACTTTTTCTCCTTCACACATAGTCTTTTTGCTCAGCTGATTCTCTGACCAGGAGAAATTGTGCATCTGCACAGTGATTGACCTTGTTAGCCATCATCAGTTTTTGTCTGGATTTTATAAATAGCCTTTTACTGACCTCTCTACTTCCAAGTCTTAGTTCTACCAAGCATCTTTCATGTTGCCTCTAAAATGTTCTAATCCCAAATCTGACTGCCACTCTGAAGTCAGGCATTTAAAGTAGTGCAAGGGGACAGAGCGAGATGGAGGAGGATATGCAGGAAAAATGGTGATGGAAGGACACTTGGCTTGGAGTGGTGAGTCCACAATACAGGATACAGATGATGTGTGGTGGAATTGTGCACCCAAAACATAAATTTTGTTAACCAGTGTCACCCTAATAAATTTAATTAAAAAGGAAGAATAAAAATAGCACAAAGGTTTAACAGAAGCAGAATTTTTCCTTTAGATGCGTTATCAAGAAAATTTGATTAGGTAGAATTGAAAAGAATAAATGCTGAATAAGAACCCAGTAACTATAAGACTTAGTCTAGGACTGTGAATAACTACCTAAGACATTATTAGGTTTATGAAATTTCTTAATTTGCTTGTAAAATTCAAGTATTCAAATAGATTAGTTTTCTGCTACTAGAAATACTAAGAATTGTCCCAGAGTCAAAATTTGCATTTACTTCCTATCATGTATAAGTTTTAGCAAAATAAACAGGGTCTTAAATTACATTTCATTGTTCCTCAGAGATGTTTTCACTTTGCTACTAAAACTAAATTAAATTACTGTTATTTTTTTGTTATTTTGTTTTGTTTTAAAAGACCTTATTTATTATTTTCAGAGAGAAGGGCAGGGAGGGAGGAAAAAAGGGAGAGAAGCATCAATGTATGGTTGCCTTTCACCTGCCTTTAGCTAAGAACCTGCCTGGAGATCTGGCTTGCAACCTGGTTATGTGCCCTGACAGGGGAATCATAATGTCTTTTGACACACAAATCCTCTAAATAAGCAAAATTTCTTATTTAACATTAATATAGAATTACCCTACAGAATTTGTCTTGAATGAGAGTAACTTCTTTTTAATATTATCATTTTGCTTTATTGTGATTAAGTTTTCTTGAACTGGCCTGGGAAGCTTACAATCCCTTAGCACTATTGTTCCAAATTCTCAATTAATGAATAAGAAATTTTGGAACTCCATGCTTTCTCAAATCAAAAGCAAGCTACATTTAATATTATTTCTAACTTATTTTAATATGTTTTTAACCAGTGAATTGGGATTATATGTGTGTTTTAAGAGACAAAATCAGGAAAATAAGGATAGGAAAACTAAAATGGACCTAGAATGAGGTTGGCAAGCAAACTGAGTACTAAAAGGACAGGACATTTTGACTCTGGCCAGGTAGCTCAGCTGGTTAGAGTGTCATTCTAATAGGTCAAGGCTGTGGGTTCAATCTCCAGTGAGGGCACGTACAAGAATCCACCAATAAATGCATAAATAAATGAAACAACAAATCAATGTTTCCCTCTCTCCCTCTCCGTAAATCAATAAATAAAATTTTTTTAAAATAAGACTGGATATTTAACAATCAGGAGAACAGCCTTAGATCTGGCTCTGAGCTTCCCAGTAGCCTGTGCAAAGAGAGGAGGACATGAACAGTTACATGATTCACAGTATCCATAATGTAAAAGCAGCCAGCTGCTTAAAAGCACAGCATGGTACTAATGGCTCTAAAACCAAGAAATTTTTCTTGTGGCTTTGTGTGAAGGGCACTATCCTCAACACAAATAGAGTTTCAAAGGGTATTTCTCCTAGAATCTCAGAATGTTGTCTAAGACGATAATAAGGCCAAAAGGAATTAAGCAGTTCTGCAAGAGATCAAGATTTCAGGTCCCACAGATAGGATTTCGAGTATTTAGAGGAATAGTTAGAAGACCTTTTAGTCAGTCCTCCATAAATGGTACTTATTTCACTCAAAGTTTTGATATGTTTTGAACAGTAATAGGTAATAAGATTATATTCCCAGATAAGATCTAGCCTGAAGTAGAAAGCAAAAGCCTTACCTGTCTTGATTAACCTGGAAAGAGCTATAATCCCTGAACACCTTGGATCCACTCCAGTTTGAAGTCTTTTAGTTCTGTACCTTAGAGATTTTTAAAGGGGCTATTGTGACAGACTGTTTTAAACCTTATAACGTTCAGATGAGACATTCAAATAAATTGCTTTTGAAATGAACCCCTGTGTAACTAAATTGGCTTATTTTATAGGGTTAGTTTGAGCTATGAGCCACTTAACACAGGCCAAAAATTAAGACTTTAATTTCAGAAAATTTTATCCAAAACTGATTTTTTTTAAATAATATTTTGAGCTCAGAGCCATTACCTATTAAGGCCACTCTTCTTGTTTGTTAAAACCTCAATATCTGCAAACAGGAAACTAACTTCCTGTGCTCAGGGAGAAGAGATTTTGACTATACTTTGTTCTTTTCTGGTAGTCAGTTTTGTTGACACAGTTGCCCTCAGAAGTGGAGTTTAGTATTTCCATGGTGATAACATTTTTTTTCAAGCCAATATATATACTGAGAATATTTTATTTTATCAAAATTTTTGGTGGCAGTCAGTAAACACATTTGTTTTCTGATTAATCTATGTTGTAAATGCTTAACACAAACCAGATTATTTTCCTGTCTAAAATATTCAGAAGTAACTTACCTCTACATACTTAATGTTGTTGCAAGAGTACAATTGTGATGATCAGTTGTGTCAAATTCCTTATTTATGTTATTACTTAACATAGCAAATGTTGAGATAAAATATGCTAATAATACATGTAAATTATTTCCAGAACTGTCTAATAATTATTTGCTATAATAATTATTACATAAATAGTGAAGAAAAGATAGAAGCACCAGGTTAGTAAATAGGAAATAAAAATATCTGAAATTGCTTGTTAGTTAAAACAATTAGTGACTTATACTGGACTTATCAGGGGGAATCACTTTGTAAATTGTTTAAATGCCTAGCCACTGTACACTCCATCCGAAATTGCTATAGTATTGACTATCAACTGTAGTTGAAAAAATAATAAATTCATGACTATCAGTTTAGTCTATTTGATGTATATAATTCTTCTGGCCAAATGTAATTGCATTTTTATTCCTGTTGCAATAGAAATCTTACATTTACTATTGGGGCACTGATGTAGAGGAGTTTTTGTTTTCTTGTTTTCTAATGAAATAAAAAATCGCAGTTCAACAGTAGCTACAGAGTACCAACTATGTTCAAAGTGTAGTATGGCCAATGGGGAAGTGAAGATGTCTTCGAAAGATGAAGAACCTAGAAGACTTGTGTGTGAATTCTAGTATACAGGGCAATACAGAGAGAAGCAGGAATACTAGAGGCAACGTTCTAGAGGAATGGAGCCATCATGGGGTGCTGGGGCTCAGGAGTTGGATGTGTTCATTAGTGGGAACTAAACTTTGCTTCTGAGATAACGATACTAAAAGCATGTCTTTACTGTTAAAATACTGTCTTTCTCCCTTAACCTAGCAATTAAATATTACCAGAGAATTCTATCCCATGATAGTAGAGATCCTCATATTAATAAAAATAATAAGTAGTCTTTTTCTTTCCCTCTCACCTTCCAAAGATTTACATTCCTTCCCTATATCTTTCTTCATACGTTTTTTCACTCGTACATGAAAATGAGGGGGGCACTCGTACATGAAAATGAGGGGGGGCTGAAAAAAGTGGAATTTATTTATAAAAAATTATATATTCTTATATGTTTAAACTTTAGTCACCTTCAAAGTACTCTTCATTTGATGCAATACACTTATCAACACATCTTAACACTCAACACTGCTCAAACCAGTTTTTAAGCTCTTCAATTTTGATGCCTTTTAGGGTTTCTAATAATTTTTGTTTCCCCACTTCCACATTGGCAGAACATTTCCCTTTGAGGACTTTTTTCATCCAAGGAAACAAAAAGCGTTGCTCAGGAACAATTCAGGTGAATAAGGAGGGTGGGGTTGGGGGTTGGGGGCGGTGATCAAAAATTGCTGAACATTCAGTGCAGTGCAGGCAGGTATACTCATAAATCACCCATGAAGTGGGCAAATGCATTGAATGAGTTCAGAAAAATTCCCTGAAGCCAAAATGCAACCTCTCATCACAATGCGAGCTGATACACTGATACAGATGGGTTCCTAGAACACTCACCTAACCTGGAGAGCCTGTACTACAAGGTGCCTGACCTCCAGAAGATCATACTGGTTTTTTGGGGGAACCCCTTTGTATTGGATTTAGAGTCTAAAATAATCATTGGCTTTACTTTGCAGAATGGCGTCTTCACTCTAGTACAATTCTATTCATCCTTCAAAGATGTAAACTTCCCTAGAAAGACTTCCCACACCCTAGGCCAAGTTCTTTTCTTTACTCAAAGTTTTGTAAAGCCTTGGCCTGTTTCCATTTAAATCTGTATACCTAACAGTATCTGGCGGCTGAACGTATGAGTGAGCCAATGATTTTTAAATATATGTCAATATAAGTTGCTTTCTCTATATTTCAGGGATATCAGATATAAAATAATATTTTTAAATAATATCGAAGGTTCCCCCCAAAACTAATACTTCTATAAAGTAGTTTTAAGTGTATTCTTAAATAAACAATGATAGTTTTTTGGCAGAGGGGAGATCATAAAGAAAATATGTGGTACAGGCTTATTTTAAGAAGGCTTGAAATTCCAGTCATTATTGACCACCCTTCTTTAAGCAAAGTGAGATGGTTAGTTACAGCGGAGACATGAAGGAACAAACTGGAAAGAGCTATAGAATACCCACATGGTAAAAGATAGTCAGACCAGATTCTTCATCCACAGGTCAGCCTCTTCTCAAAAACAGAATTGCCCACAATCCTGAACAGCCTTACAGCCCAGGGGAGGGGAAGAGAACTGTTTATGTTTCCCTCTTATGTTCTGTGCCTGGAGCCTTTGAATTAAACTGTCAAATGATTAACGGGAGAAAATTGGTATGAATTTTATTTCATGTTAATAGTTTTACTCATATATGTCTGGGGCTGGTAACTTCATATAAAAGTAAAAACCCCAAAGATAAAAAGACAGACTTGGGGACAGATCATTTTAACAAAGAGTGATAAACTGAGAAGTTCTCTGAGGCAAAGGAAAGAGATTTAGGTGTCTGCTGGCAAAATATTATGGAGAAATTGATGAAGAAATATAAGGGGAAGTTAATGGAAGATCAGGGTGTTTTAGTGTGGTTAATTTGTGCAGTCATCTCAGCATAGACACCCCATCTCCAGTGATAAGAATATTCCCTTCTCCGTACTGAAAGAACACCTTTCTCACAGGAAATATGCCCTGTTTTTATTCTTATTTTTTATTATATTTTTCCATTACCATTTATCCTGCTTATACGCCTTTCCACCTACACCAACCCCCTCCTCCCTACAGTCACCACACTGTCGTGCATGTGTGTGATTCCTTTTTCTTTTTTGTTCATTTCCTCAACCCCCAACCCCCACCAGAGCTGGCAGCCTCCTCTCAATCTATGAGTGTGTGTTTATTTTGCTTCTTAGTTCATTTTGTTCATTAGGTTCCACATATGAGTGGAATCATACGGTATTTGTCTTTCTATGACTGCCTTATTTCACTTAACATGATGTTCTCCAGGTCCATTCATGCTGTCCCAAAGGGTAAAATTTCTCCTTTTTTTATAGCCAAGTAGTATTCCACTGTATAAATATGTACCATAGTTGTTTTATCTAATCATTTACTGATAGACACTTGTGATGCTTCCAAATCTTGGCTATTATAAATAATACAGCTTGTAATTTTTGAATTAGTGTTTCAGGTGTCTTCGGGTAAATCCCCAGAAGTGGGATCACTAGGTCAAAAGAGATCCATTTTTAATTTTTTGAGATAACTCCTTAGTGCTTTCCACAATGGCTGCACTAATCGGCATTTCCACCAACAGAACAAAAGGATTATTGCTCTTTCTCCACATCCTCACCAGCACTTGTTTATTGATTTATTGATGATAGCCATTCTGACATATGTAAACTGATCATCTAATTTTGCTTTTAATTTGCATCTGCCTGATGATCAGTGACATTGAGCATATGTTCATATGTCTATTGGCCATCTGAATGTCCTCCTTAGAGAAATGTCTATTCAAGTACTTGGCTTATTTTTTATTTTTACCCCATTTTTTATTTGGACTGGTTGTTTGCTTGGTTTTGGTTTTTTGTGTTGAGTTTTATAAGTTTTTTATAAATTTTGGATATTAACCCTTTATCAGGTGTATTAGCAAGTACATTCTCCCATTCATGGTTGCTTTTATATTTTATTGATGATTTCTTTTGCTGTGTAAAAACAGTAGTTTATATAGTCCAGCTTAGTTCTTTTTCTTGTTTCCTTTGCCTGAAGAAGTATATCAGAAAAAATTATTGCTACAAGCAATGTCCAAGATTACACTGCTTGTATTTTCTTCTACAGTTTTTAATGGTTTCCCATATATCATTTAAGTCTTTAATCCATTTTGAATTTATTCTTCTGTGTACTATAAAAAGGTGATCTAGTTTCATTTTTCCACACATCTATCCAATTTTCTGAACACCATTTATTGAATAAACTATCTTTAGCCCATTGTATGTGCTTACTTCCCCTGTTAAATATTGACTATAAAGGCCCGAGTTTACTTCTGGGCTCTGTGTTCTCTCCCACTGATCCATGTGTCTGCTTATAGCCAGTACCATACAGTTGTGATTACTGTGGCCTTGTAGTTAGGAATAAGGTAGCATGATTCCTTCAACTTTGTTCTTCTTTCTCAAGATCCTGTTGCTATTTGGGACCTTTTGTGGTTCTATATAAATTTTTGAAATATTTTTCTAGTTCTATGAAGTACAGCATTTGAATCTTGATAGAAATTGTGTTGAAACTATAGATTGCTTTAGGTAGTATGGACATTTTAATTATGTTCTTTCTATTCATGAGTAAATGTACTTCCACCTCTTTGTATTCAGTTTTCTTTCTTCACTGTCTTATAATATCCAAGTACAGGTCTTTTACATCATTGGTTAGGTTTATTCCTAGGGTTTTTTTCTTTTGTTTTGTTTTTGTTTGTGTGTATGGGTTTTGTTTTGTTTTGTTTTGTTTTTTTAAGTAATTGTGAATGGGGTGAATGGGATTGTTTTCTTAATTTCCCTTCCTGATAATTCATTATTTGGCATATAAAATGCAACTGATTTCTGAGTATTCATTTCGAATCTTGCTACTTCACTGAATTCATTTATCAGGTGTAGTAGATTCTTGGTGGAATCTTTAGGTTTCTCTATGTGCAGCATCATGTCATCTGCAAGTAATGATAGTTTGTTTTTCCTTTCCACTTTGGATGCCATTTATTTCTTCTTGCTGTCTGATTGCTGTGACTTTCAGTACTATGTTGAATAAGAGAGGTGAAAACGGGCATCCCTGTCTTGTTCCCAATCTTAAGGGGAATGCTTATAAAGTTTGCCTGTTGAGTGTAATGCTGACAATGAGTTTGTCATATATGGCCTTTATTATGTTTAGGTATATTCCCTCTATTCCTACTTCCTGAGGTCCGCCTTTACCTGCGGGAATTGTATTTGACTCAATCACTTAAAGTGCTTCCAGCTATATTTCTCAGCAGCTGGACTGTAAGCTCCTCAGAGTAGGGCAAGAGGGATTCCTGAGGGTGGGGCTATTGTTTTCCCTCAGCTGATGCTGCCTGGAACAAAGTACTCTGTTCCAGAAAGATGGTTTCTGTCATATGGGGAATGACTGACCACAGGGATCCTGGCGGCTGCCCCTTCAGCTCCCCCCAGAGCTGCCAACTGACTTTTCCTCATGTGGCTGTAATCTGCTCTGATGCCAGAGCCCAGGGTAAGTGGCCACAAATGAAATTCTGTGTGTTGGACCTCTGAGGGGTTCTCTGTGTCTCTAGTCATCTCTCCCTACAGAAAGAAAACACACCGCCTCTCATCCAGATGTTATTTGGGTTTATTTCCTGCTTCTGGTGCTCTACACTAGGGACCCAGGTTTGGGGTTTAGACCCTACACTTCACAGGGAACCTTGCCAATCAATGAATTATCCCTCCACAACTTCAGCTGCTGCCTGTGGGAACCCAGCCAGCCCTCTTGTGTAACCGCACTTCCTAGCAGCCTTGTTGTGGTGATGTGGTTTCTTCTGTAAGTCCTTGGTTATAAGGCTTCTCTCCAGCTCATGTTCAGTTGGTTTTCTGTCCACCATCAGAACATACTGCTCTGAAAGCTCTCAAGGCTCCAGGACCTGACACAGTTGCCCCAGTTTTTTTCCTTTTGCCCTCCTCCACATGGTACACCCCCTGCCCCCAGCCATCCCCACTTACTTCATGTCCATGGGTCGTACATAAGTTCTTTGGCTTCACCATTTCCTATGCTGTTCTTAACACCTTATTGTCTAATTTGTACCTACCAATTATGCTTCTTAATCCCTGTACCTTTACCATCCTCACCTTTCCCCCTTTCCCCCTCCCACCTGAAAATCCTTCATGTGGTTTCCATATCTATGATTCTGTTTCTCTTTTAATTGTTTTCATTTTTTATTGGTTTTTTAGATTCAGTTATAGATAGTTGTGAGTTCGTTGTCATTTTAATGTTCCTGGTTTTGATCTTCTTTTTCTTATATAAGTCTCTTTGACCTCCCTTATAATAATGGCTTGGTGATGATGAACTCCTTTAGCTTTACCTTCTCTGGGAAGCACTTGATCCACCCTTCCATTCTAAATGATTGCTGGACGGAGTAGTCTTGCTTGTAGGTCTTTGCTTTTCATTACTTTGAATGCTTTTTGCCAATCCCTTTTTGCTTACCAAGTTTCTTTTGAGAAATTGGCTGATAGTCTCATAGACACCCCTTTGTAGGTAAACTCCTCTTTTCTCCTGCTGCTTTTAAGATTTTATCTTTACCATTGGCATTTTGATTATGATGTGTCCTGGTGTGGTCCTCTTTGTGTCTAACTTGTTTGGGACTGTCTGCGCTTCCTAGACTTGTATGTCTATTTCTTTCACCAAATTAAGGAAGTTTGCTTTTATTGTTTTTTCAAATAAGTTTTCAATTTCTTTCTCTTGCTTTTCTCCTTGCATCCTATGATTCATGTAGGGACTTTTGGAGCTGTCCCACAGTGTTCTGATTTCTTCCTCTTTTTTAATCAGTTCCTATTTCCTCATTTTGTACTGGTTGACTATTTCTTCTTTATGTTCCAATTCAATAATTTGAACCCAGGCTTCCTTCCCTTCACTATTGATTCCTTGTGGTATTTTCTTTATTTCACTTAGTGTACCCTTCATTTCTTCCCTATGCATTTGCCATATTCAGTGAGTTCTCTGAGTATCCTGATCATCAGTGTTTTAAACTTTACATCTGATAGGTTAGCTATCTCTGTTTTGCCTAGTTCTTTCTTCTGGAATTTTGATCTTTCTTTCATTTGGGCTATAGTTTTTTGTCTCCTCAATTTAGCAGCCTGCCTGTGTTTGTTTCTGTGTATTAGGTAGAGCTGCTTTGACTCCTTGTCTGGGCACACCTATTATATTTTAACGGATGGGGCCTCAGGAATTCATCAATGGGAGACAACCTGTTTCACCACTTTGTGGTGCTGTATGTGGGACAGGGGTCAGAAAGCTTGTTGCAGCTTGCTCAGCACTTGCCCCATTCCCAGTCTCTTCACCCACATCCCTAATACAACTGGTGCCCCTCTAGCTATTGCCCAGGTGGTGGTTTCCAGAGGGAGTGGGTTTGCATGCATTGTAGGATATGGGGGCCCTCTAAACAGATTCTCCTGAGAGATGGGCAGTTTCTTTTGCCACTCCAACCCCCACTGCTTTTCACAGTGAGCAGCTATAAGGTTTTATTTTCCTGGCTCTGAACCCTGGGCTGCGAGGCTGGCCTGGGGCTGGAATTGCTCCCCAGGAGTCCCTCCAGCTTTTATCTGACACATGTGAATGTGGGACTGCCTCTTCCTTCTGCTGCCGCCCTTGCCACTACCACACTGCATCCTCTCCACCCTTGCTCCCTGGCTCTGCCCTTCCTGCCTATGTGAATAAGTATTTCTTTTTTAAATCCTTGGTTGTCGGACCTTTATACAGTTCGATTTTCTGGCAGTTCTAGTTGTTTTTTGTTTAGAGGTTAGTCGTGATCCTTCTTACAGTTGTGCAAGGTGAAGTGTGTCTACCTATGCTTCCATCTTGGCTAGAAGTCTGATTCAGGATGACTTTAATAATTAGTTTATGTGTGATTTCAGTTCAATTCTGGGAGGAGGTTAGTGTAGCTTCTACCTACATACTCCACCTCCATGTTGGATCTCTCCTTATACCCTCTGTTTAGGCAGAAAGTCAGAGGGCAGAGGGCCCTTACTGCATCGGCTATTTCTCAGTTGCCCTCAGTTCAAAATACCAAATGCCAACGTGGCATATTTAGGGGTGGTATATTCTCATTTCCATTATTACCATGATCTGACTTTGGACTTGGCTATGGAATCTGTATGGTATGTGACCCTTAGGGAAAGGACATGGAAAATATATTGAAGATATATGCTATAATAGGAGCTCATATATCTAGTAACAATTAATGCACTTCTTAGGCTATTGCTAGAAGATTAAAGGAAATAATAGTAAGAAGTAAAGCTGCCCTGGTGTGTTGTGTGTGCATAAGTTAGCAATTGTTGTGAGAAGGAGGTTTGAGTTTGGTTACAATGCTCTGGAAATAGCGTTTAATGATGAGCAGGACTTCCCTGCAAGAACTGTTGCCACAAGACCCAGGACCTGCGCATGCAGTCTGCAGCCTCTGAACAGTGAAGGAGCTACCTACATAGAAGACCTGCATTTGCCAAAATGTGGAGGGTGTTGAGAGCGAGCGGAGGTTCAGAATGAATTTAGCGCCTAACTTTGTCTTCTCCTGGCTTAGAGTTACTTCACTACCAGTGTTTTTGTAATTCTTCCCAAGGGGATGCTAGCATTTTCACATAACACATGTTGGTAAATGCTCGTCCACATGTCAAATCGGATTTTCACCCACTTTAGGCTGAGAAAGCACAGCTGGGCCCTCCACACATCTGCCAAATCACCCATTTTCTGCAGGCCCTGGGGGTCCTATACCTGAGACCTCCTATTTCTTGGAAACATGTTTGCAAAAGAATGCGGTGAGGAGAGCTTCCTGACTGAACCCCAATGCATAGAACATGAACTGAGAGGATGGGGCTCTCTTTTGTGTTAATTCATTTTGGTAAATACAGTTTATCACACTTATGTGCCATTTAATGCATGGTGGACAATTTCGAAATTTCAGTAGATTGTTAAAGAAAATGGAATTATTTTAATTTAGTCTGCCCTACATTAAAATGATTGTTAAATACTATATATCAGTTGTTATTCTAGGAAGGGCTTACTGGATCATGGAATTATAAACAATACTGAGGCCAACTACCTTCTTACTCTGAGCATTTATATATATAGAAAAGTCCACCTTGATTTAGGTCAAGTAATAAAAGTTTCGTGCAACTCAAAATGAAAGTATGTTGCCGATATATGATCTGTGAATTTCTTTTTGTGTTAGAATATGTGGTGGTGAGTAAAGCCCTTCATATTTCACCGTGTGGCTGCTTGGTAGCTACACAGTTACTGCCATTGTCCAAAGGGCAGCAGATGGACAATGAGACCTTGGATCTAAGCATTTAGAAGATTATCACATTTCACAAGAAAAAAATGCAGTGAGACATAATGAAGAATTTCATTAGTAATGCAGTGCATTTCACTTCTGTTAAGTATCCTGATTCCTGTCAATGAAATGATACTGAATTTCCTGTCTTTCTATGTCTTCTAATCAAGGTGTGCTCTTAACTGTGCAAAAAGTGTCACCACCTTGGAGAAGCATCTCTTCCCAAGAATTTTCCAAGAGCTGTGCTGTCCATTTAAGCAGGCAGTTTTGGCACAGGAGCTCTTTGTAATGACCACAGGCATGGAAGGTTACAGAGACAGCCCATGGCCAGGTTCCTTCAGCTACAATGTGTATTATACCCACAGGTGATGATTCCTCTTACCAGTCCTAAGGCAGAACAAGAAGTGTTAGGTTTATAGTAATTATCAGAGTTTATTTTAAGATTGCTTTGTGTTAGGTTTATAGTAATTATCAGAGTTTATTTTAAGATTGCTTTTTTTTTTTAAAGATTTTATTTCATTATTTTTAGAAAGGGGGGAAGGGAGAGAGGGAGAGAGATATCAATGTATGGTTGCTTTTCACCTGCCTCCAGCCACAGACCTGACTGGAGACCTGGCTTGCAACCTTGTTATGTGCCCTGGCTGGGGAATCGAACCTGCGACCTTTGGGTTCACAGGCCGGTGCCTTATCCACTGTGCTACCAGCCAGGTTAAGACTGCATTTTTTAAGGCATTATTTCTTTCTTTTATTTTATTGTTGTTCTATTACAGTTGTCCTAATTTTGCTCCCATTGCACTCCTCTGCCCTGCCATCAAGCCCCACCCAGTTGTCCATGTCCATGAGTCATATACATGTTCCTAAACTAGTCCTTTCCCTTCTTCCTCGAGTTATCCTCCTTCTCTTCCCTCTCTGGTCATTGTCAGTCTGTTCCTTGTTTCCACACCTCTGGTTCTATTTTGCTCATTTGGTGTTTTTCTTTTTGTTCATTAGATTCCTCTCATAGGCGAGATGTGTATGGTATTGTCTTTCGCTGCTTAGCTTATTTTTTTCACTAATCATAATAGTCTTCAGTTCCATCCATGCTGTCAAGGGTAGGAGTTACTTTTTTCTTTCTGCTGTGTGGTATTCTATTCCACTGTGTGAATGTACTACAGTTTTTGATCTACTAATCTACTGATGGGCACTTAGGCTGGTTCCAACCCTTGGCTATTGTAAATAATGCTGCCCTGAACATAGGGGTGCATAGGTCGTTTTGAATTGGTCTTTACGGATTCTTCAGTTAAAATCCCAGCAGTGGAATCACTGGATCAAAAGGCAGTTTCATTTTTAATTTTTTGAGGAAGCTCCATATTGTTTTCCATAGTGGCTGCACTGCATCCCCACAAACGGAGCACTAGGAGTCCCTGTTCTTCAAATCCTGGTTAGCACTTGTTTGTTGATTTGTTAATGATGGCCATTCTGACAGGTATTAGGTTGTATTTCACTGTGATTTGACTTTACATCTCTCTGATGGTTAGTGACCTTGAACATCCTTTCATATGCCTACAGGCCCTCTGTATGTCCTCCTTGGAGAAGAGAACTGCTTTTTTTTTATTTGATCTACCACATATACTTTTTCGTGTTGTTTTTGGCAGATAAAGTGTTGTTCTAATATTATTGAAACAGTACTAATATGAAAAAGTAATAGGATAAACAGTAATGCAAACATATGCTCAATTTTCTTTAGCCTTAAAGTTTTCAAGTTCTTTAAAATAAAAATAAATCTTAACAACCATACACATAAATGATTCACAGAAATTTTATAGAAATAAGTTATGTAATGCATGGAAATATTTTGACCTACTTGGAAGAAAGATGCAATAACAAGTTATTTGTATTATAAATGACCAAGTAAATTTAAGACAATACAGCACCAAGATCAAAATAACCATCCTTTTATTATAGTGCCTGGTATACTCCAAGCCTCATGCTGCTTATGCTATCCCAAGAGATGGAGAGGTTAATTGCATTTTTAAATTCATAGAATTTTAGACTTGACAAGACTTTAGAGATGCCTCTTCTCCATGAAAGGGAAAATTAAAGCTTTCCTAAGGGGTAAAGGGCTACCAGATTTTGTCAGTAAGTCTAGGGATGTGATTAATGTGTTCATTTGCATAAATTTACATGTAAAGTTCAGAATCCTTTAACTCTTAAGTTAGCAAAGTAAAGTTAGCAAATAGGCTGGGGTCCCTTGCCCTGGATTCAATCCAGTATTCAGGGATTGAGGGAACCGAGACCAACCTGTCCTTTGCTGTCCTTTCCATGCCAGGATACTCAGGGGAAGCACACCTGAAATTTGATGAAATTTTGCAACCTGAATTCCAGGTCCTGCAGCATTTTTTATTTACTTTGTGGTTTATAGTTGTTTTGTGGATGGCTGAGGTTACTATATACCTGAAATATTTTTATATAGCTTTTTTTTCCTTCTGAATAACCCAGCAAATATTCTGCTATTCACACATTTGAGAGAAGGGGAAGATAATTGATCTGCATAATTTTTTATGTGAATTGTCTTTAAAAATAATGTTAATCACAAGCTAGGTGACTTATCTGTGTCACCTATCCTCTTTGTTGCTCATTTATCTTTTCTGTTTACTGGTGGCAGAAGGAAAGAATAAAATGAAAGGCACTTTTTGGCTCCTTTTTAGGAGTACTAATATGAAATTTTAATGAAGAAATTTGAGTTTAATGACCAAGAGGAATTTCCGTTGTTCGTGTCATATTTTCTCCCATAAATTGGAAAATCCAGAATTAATTGAATATTCCACCATAGTTACTCTTCATAAATTTTAAATCATTTAAAGGTCATGTTTTACATTGTCTAGTTCACCCTATGGTTTTAAAATAAAATTCTAAAAATTATATTCTTTAACCTAACTTTTAACCCTTGTTACATGATAAAACCATGAACTTCCTTTTTGTATGCTAAGTCCAACTCATTTCTGGTAAGTGGGAGAGGGAGGAGAAGTCAGAAAAGTCCATCTCTGCACACAAAGCCTTTATTCTGTCACAGTGAGACTTTTAATAGAAATATAACCAATCCATAAGAAGAGGCTATGTCGATATGAGAACAATTAATTACTTTAATATGATAATTGTTTTTCTTCCTCACAGATGAAGGACGTGTTCATCTTTTAATCCAAGAGTATGTGAGGAGAGGATGAATTTTAGCCATAGACACCAACTCTCAGGTTCCAGCTTGCAGCATACTGCACTGTCTAAATACCTATGCCTAAAACCACCCATGCCTAAAACCAAATGAAAGAGAAGTCAGGAGCTTACCACAGCGTGATCCATATGCTCTGCTGCAAAAGAACTAGACAGCATTTTATATGTGGCCTTTACTTTGATAAATTGGTTCATGCTTTGAAAAATCTTGTTTGCATCAAAATGTCAGTGGCTATCCTCTGTCATAATTATCCAAGTCATGATTAGAAGCTTAATTTTGACGAAGTATGGGTTAAAGACCTTAAATACTTTTAAGCACCAGAAAAGAATCCTGGACTCAGAAATGATCCTGAACTTTTCCTCTAGGGTCTGAGGGAAGCATACACTACAGGATACTACTTGTGCTTTACTTTATTAGTTGTGGGGGTTTTTTTCTTTACAAAACTATTACTCTTTTTTTAATCCCCATAGAACCTTACCAAAAAATATAGTTATGTAAAATTGTTTTTTAGGTCCTATTGTTTTGAATATACTTTTATCTTATTTGTACATAACTTCTATAAGTGTTATTTTAATAGGTCAGTCAATTAATTTACCATCATCTCTTTGACTGTTTGTTATTGGACATTTAGATTAGCACTGACTCCCACCAAGGGGCCTGCGTGAAGGAATTACCTGAGTTCTAAGAACTGGGACTTTCAGAAGTTTGTTATCATGGGGGAAGAAATTCCTAGCACCACCTCCTGTGAGCCCTGGAAAGTTTCCTCTCTCTCTCTTTTTGCCTTTATGTTACACTCATCTGTCAGAACTGCAGCTGTAGATTTACTCAGACATCTATTTTTTCCATAACTGCACCTAACCAAACACAGCTGGAGAAAATCACCCAGTGTAGCAAATGAGTATTACTGTCCTGGATGTTGCCAGTTTCAACTGGCTCTTATCGCTGGCCAGGTTCTGAAGTCTGCTAAGGCTCTCAGTTTCTGAAATATTTGCTTTAAACCCCTCTTTCCCAAACATTCAGTCCTTTTTTCACTCTTCTTTTTCATAATAATTTTGTTTTCTGATAAATACCTCAGAAGCTATAACAAAAGAACACTCAATTGTCTTAGCTAATTCCTCTTTTTATTTTTTTATTTTTCACATATTTTAAAAATTCCTTGTTTTCTATAATCTTTTGGATGCTATTTTGTCATTCTAAAATGCGAAGGAATATTCTTAATCTCTGCTTTTATTTCATTACTAATAAGGCTAAGTATGCCATTAATTTTCATCTAAGTATGACTTTGACTGCATTCCAAAGATGTTATGTGTTATCATTTTCATTATTTTAAAAATATGTTCTTATTATACAGTGAACTTTTTCCTAGGCCCAATTACTGAGTTTATTTCCAAAAATTAAGTTTCTCTCTTCCTACATTTACTATATTGTAGTCAGTAAGTATATGCTAATGCTGCTCTTGCTAAAATTACTAATGATAACCTAACTGCTAAATTCATGAGGACTCTTCTCAGCCTTTGTATTATCCTTTTTAAGACTTGTACAATCTTATCTACTCTCCCTGTAAAGTTTGCCTTCTTATCTCATCTCCTCCCTCTCCTCTGACCCTGTGCCTGATCTTAAATATTGGCATTATTTCTCTATGGTTCTGCCCAGGACTAGCTTCTCTTTACATGTTACTGCTTCTCTTGAAACAAACTCATCTGTCCCCACAATGTTGCCTCATTCTTCATTGTTAATGATTTTTAAGTTTATTGCCAGCATGCAGCTTCTCACCAGAGATTCAAAACACATTTCCGATAGCCCACTGGACATACCTACTTGGTTGTCTTATTGCTTCAAAATAGTCTGTCTAAATATAAACTTTTACAGCCTATTGTTTTTTAATCTTCACCTGAGAATATGTATATTGATTTTAGAGAGAAAGGGTGAGACATCAGTGTGAGGGAGAAATAGCAATTGGTTGTTCCCGTATCAACCTGGGTTGAAACCTGCAACCTAGTTATATGCTCTGACCAAGAACCAAACCCTCAGCCTTTTGGTCTACAGGGCAACACTCCAACGAATGGAGACACCTGACCCAGGCTAGAACCTATTAATTTTTATTTACTAAAAAGCTCTTGAGCCTATTCCTCTTTCCCATAACACTGCTTTAGGATAATTCTCTTGTCATACCTCACCAGGCTATATATATTTATCTAAGTATATTTTTTCCCTAATCTCTTCTCACACAAATTGAACCTTCTCCATTGCTTATTTTTCTTTATTATGGTGTATTGCTGGTTTTGTTTTGTTACTAGGAACTTAAAAATTTTTAAGAAATAATGATTATTGTAATAATTTAGAAAGCATGAACTTCAGTAATCAAAAGGAATTATTAACATGTTATGGTTTATTGTAGTTTTTTATACCTATATTTTCTATAATTGAGATCATACTGAAAATGAAGTTAATCCTTAATTTTTAAAAAACCTAACATTAGAGGGTAGAATTTGATTCAGACTCAACAGCTTTCATTAAAATATATTCCAGAAAGATAGGAATTAAACATAAAAAGGTAAACCATAAAAGTTCTCAAGAATGTTTCTGTGATCTCACAGTACAGAAATCTTTGGTATATATAATATATAACCCAAAAGCCATAACATAAAAATTGATACACTTGACTCCATAAAAACTAAACATTTCTGCATGACAAAAATACACACACCATAAACAATGTCAATGAGAAACCAGGGAGAATATTGAAACAAAGGTTTCACTTCTTAAACACCTTCTTATTTAGGTCTTACAAATAAGTCGAAAGGACAAATTACTGAATTATATATGAAAAGGTAAAAGATACAAACAAATACATATGGCTTTACCCATGTTAAAGGTGGTCAGCAGCAAAGACCAGAAAGTTTAATGGCACAGTATGTTGGCACAGGTGTTGGGAAACAGGCACACTTACAGATTGCTGGTGGAGGCATAGACTGGTACCTCTACAGAGAATTTGGGCAATATTTTATTAAAATTACAAATATACATACCCTATTCTACCAACTTCATTTCTAAGAATTGATCCCCACAGACATATTACATGAGATGCTATGGTAAACAAACATATTGATTACAACATTGTTTGCAATAGCAAGATGGGAAACAACGAAACATTGTAAGTCGTGACCACATGATTTATAATTCATCCACACAATGGAATACCATCTAGCCATTTATGAGTCATTTCATTTGTATTGATATGAAATGATCACTAAGATAAATTTTAATTGAAAAATTAAATGTGCAAGTGTATTTAGAATGCTACCACTTACGAAGTTAAAATGTACACAAAGAGGTTTGAATATGAATCTGTTATCTTAATAAGAAACTTCTAACTGATGATGTATCTAGAGAGAAGAACTAAAGAACAGGAGTGGGGAGTATGAGGGACAGAAAGGTAGGGAAACTATTTCTCCTTACACCTCTGTATACCTTTGTCTTTTGAACCTGTGACTTGAATTTTTTTTGAAACCTCTGTTTTTAGAACTACATAATATAATTTATGTAGCTACTTCTCCATTGTGGAACATTTAGGTTATTTCTATTTTTAATGCTTAAGCATAATTCTCAAATAACTATCTTCTGTATATATCTCTATACACGTTTGAGATTATTTCTGTAGGATCACCAGAAGTAGCATTGCTAGATAAAAGATTATTACTGTTTTTACCCATTATTATGCTATTTTCCCAAAAAAAAAGTACCAGTTTATACTCCCACCAATGGAATGTGCATGCCCTTTGCTTTCGTTTAAAAATTCTGCTAATTTGATGGACAGAACATTTTACCTTGTTTAAAAGTGGATTTCTTTGATTATAACTGAGGCTATCTTTTGCCTATCTGATAGCTGTTTGGTGTGTTGTCTGTTGTCATTTTTTTATTTGACAATCTAAGGGGAAAAAGGTCAGTGCCCCTGACTAAATAGTCAGGTATTGCATATTTTAAAAATTCTTGCAGTATATCAGTTGAAAATCGCTGATCTAGATCCATCTATCTCTCTAAATTTAGTCACTCTTTTAATTTAATTTAGTCACTCCTTATGCTCATTTGTGAGTTACTCTTTCATGCCTCTTACCCATTTATTGTCTCTGGTCCTGTTGACTTTATACTAGATTTATATGTGCTATTTATATGTTAAGAATATTAATCTTTTGCCATATTTGCTTCTAACTGGGTTAGGTCTTTATGGACAAGTAAGAATTAGCCAGGAAATCAAGCTAGAGAAGGACACTGTATATGAAGAGGGAGGCCTAATGGAGAGAGAACTGAAGAAACTAAGTCTTCCCATGCAGCTAGGGTTGGTGGTTTGTGCGGGAATGGTGCGTGATGGAACAAGATTGATAAACAGGAGTATATTGTTCATGCTAATGCATTTGACCCTTATCCTAAAGACAATGGAAAACCATTAGGGAATTTTAAATATCTGCCCCAAAACAGAAGTTTGATCTCTGAAGTGAATTTTCTGATAGTAACCTTACCTCCTCACTACACAACTCTTCTCATTGGTCACTGTCCTTCTTTTTAAAACAAACTCAATTATTTCACTTGCTCTTACTGTTTATGTCAGTAGCTCTTTCCCTCAGAAGATCTCAGCCACTTAAGACATGTTTGGCTCTTGAACTATTTGTAGAAACACTTGAAGCAGCTTTGAGAAATAAGATGATCTTTTTAAGCTTTGTGATACCAGAGAAAGTTTTTTAAATTTATAGCAAGTTGTGTATAGCAAGTACTTAATCAAAAATTGGATAGAATTTACTGACCTCTGGAGGAGGCATAGCTTGGAGTTGAAAATCATAGACTCTCTGGTAAGCTGGGTTCAGAACCTAGCTCTACCATTTATTGACATGTGATCTTGGCCTAAATATTTTAAGTGTCTCTGGATGATAGTTTGTGAGGATTAAATGAAATAAGATATATCCAGTACTTAGCACAATACCCTAAACATTGCTACCTGTGCTATAGATATTATTTTGTTATCCCTTTGGACCCTCAAAACAATGCTACATACAAATTACTATGGATTTTGCAAATAGAAATCTGAGGATATACTTATCCATATTTCATTCAATATTATCTGCTTAAAGTTCTTTCTTTGTCCTTCCTTGGAGTACTTTTTCTCTGACTCTGAAGTTCAGGGTTTTGTAAGCAAATATATTATCTGATGATGAAATCTAAGTCAGTAGCCTCAATTTTTTTATAATCATTTCTGGGACATTTTCTTCCATTATAATTTTAATTACCTACTTACTTCAGTTTGTTCACATTATTCATAGGCTATATATCTTTGCTTGTTCTGAAATTTTTTAACATTTCTCATCAATTCAACTTAATTTTTCTGTGTTTTAGATTTGATTTTCTATTCTGGTTTCTATAAAGCAATGTTAATTTTTACTTTCTTCAGCTACATATATAATTCTCTAAGATTATAATCTTTGTTTTGTGCTTTTCCCTTCCCATTTTGCTTTTCTTAAGTGGACAAATATAACCCCTATACTATTTAATTTTCTTTAAAAGTCGACCTATTGAGTAATAACTTACAATAAAATGCAGCCATTTAGGTGTAGTTTAATGTTTTGACAAATATATAGGCCTGTCAAAATACCACCCCAATCAATATAAGAACAGTTACATTACCCCCCAAAATGTCTCCTTAGCCCCTTTATACCCACTTTGAATTGCTTCTATTTCCTCTCATCTATTTATACACAGACTTCATCTCCCACTAGTTTCTGCAGCGAATACCCTTGTTAATCTCCACTGTATCCCCAGCACATTATATAGTGCTTACATATTAGGCATTCAAAGCCAATTTCTTCAATGACTTCTCACAGCAAATTTTTTATTGTTACCTTTCAGAGGTTTGTTAGTCTTTCTGCTACAAACCCTTTTTTTTTTTTTTTTTTTTAAGATTTTGTTTATTATTTTTAGAGAGAGGGGAAGAGAGGGAGAGAAATACCAGTGTATGGTTGCCTTTTGCCTGCCTCCAGCTGAGAACCTGGCTGGAGACCTGGCTAGTAAAGCAGGCATGTGCACTGACTGGGAATCATACCGGCAACCCTTGGTTTGCAGGCTGGTGTTCAATCCACTGAGCCACGCCAGCCAGGGTTACAAACCCTTTTCATTCTTTTTGTTTTTCAATTTCTTATCCTTTGTTGTGTTTTTCTTACTGATTATTGCTATTTTTCTTGACTGTCTTTTTTTATATTGCCTATGACATTTTGATAAGTTTATTCAGTAAATATTTATTGAGTACCATCTCTGAACCAAGCACTTTAGATACAGTGGTAAACAAGAAAGATAAAATTCCTACTGTATGTATAGGGCTTACATTCTAGCAGGAAATCTCATAGGAAGGAAGATTTCTGCTTTCTTCCTCACCCTCTTATCTACCCAAAGTACTTCTGATCTTTAAATAATTCTTTAACTTTTTCTGTTGGAGTTACTATCCATTTTATTACATACCACACACATATATATACATACCGTAATACTAGGGGTGTCATAAGAAATAAGACCCTGAACCAAGATACAGACTGACAACTTAGAGAAGTAAAAGGTGTCTCAGAGGGATATAGAAGGTTGAATCAGTAAGATTGTGTGATCGAATGAATGTAAGAAATTAGGGGAAAGGAAGGAATTTAGGATGAATCCCCAAATGCCTGATTTGAACAGTTGGTTGTGTGAAGCCTTACCTAGGAGGGGATTACTGGCCATTGGGGAAAGGAAAATGGTGACTTCCATTTTAACAGTGTTCAGTGGGAGAACCTATAGGGGATATAGTGGGTACCTTTTGTTGGCAAGTTGAAGAGGCAGTTGAGTCATATGTATACAGAACTCAGAAAGGAGGCCTGAGCATGGGAAAGATTTGTTATCCAGTGACATGTAGTATATGATAATTGGGCACAGATGCAATTACTGGAGGAGATTTTATTAAAAGAAAAGAGGTACATTGCAGAGCCCCTAGAGAATACAATGTATAAGAAGCAGCAGAATAAGATTAGCCTGCAAGGAAAACAAGGAAATAGCTAGTAGATCTAAAGAACAAGAGGAGAAACCAACTAGCTATGGAACTCTACATTCAGTGAAGCAAATATATTAATAGATACCTCAGTAAAAGACTGCAAACACTGACATCTAATTCATTATAAAAAGTATTGACTTAAAAAAAAAAAAGTATTGACTTTAAAAGTACTATTTTTATTAAAAATTCTAATGTTACCTAAAATTGGTGGCTTACATATGTTAGATATGCACTGAGTGCTCTCTACATATTAAAGCTTGATGAATCTTTTTTTTTGTTTGTTTTGTTTTTTTTTGTTTTTTTTTTTTGATTTTTTTTTTATTGTTGTTGTATTACATCCATCCCCTTTTTGCTCCCCTCTGTCCCCCCACCCACCCACCCATTCCCCCCAAAGTCAATCCCACCTGTTGTCCATGTCCATGGTTCCTTTATACTAGGTTCTTGTCTAAGCTGCTCCCCATCTTTGCCTCTACCTCTCCCTCCCCCCTACCCCATTCCCCTGACCACTGAAGGCC
>PVIW01005133.1:0-113637 GCA_004026585.1 Noctilio leporinus
GGGGGGGGGGGGGAGGGGGACAGAGGGGAGCAAAAAAGGGATAGATGTAATACAACAACAATAAAATTAAAAGAAAAAAAAAGAAAAAAAGTAAGAAAATGTGGATGTATATTACATAGAATACATGCAATCTTTCTTATTCACTGTTATAAAATATGCGCTAATTTGTGGGAATGTAATATATAGATTTTGTTAGCAATTTATGTTTTAAATAGCAACCAACTGGTCATGGGTGTGTTGTGAAATCAGCCAATCTTTAGGTTAGAAAAGATGCTGAGAATGAAGACCAATCTGGATGGAAGTTGCAAACTACTAAACTACATGATTCATGTACATAGATAATATATATTCTCATATTAGCCTGTAAATTAGATGAGATTCCTTTCAACTAAATCATGGAACTATACATTTCCAGTTATGAAGGTCCTCAAACTGAGGATACTTGGGAAAAGGAATTAATGCAATAGTAAACTTTATTATTGAAAAGTGAACATACCTAATCTCTACCTCAACAGACTCTAAAGTAGTTCAGGGGTTAGTTTAGGACCACATAGGAAGTCGACCACAAGTTCAAATTTAGCTAGAATACTATTCTACAAAATTATTTAAATCCTAGGAATTTTTATTTTTTACTTAAATTTAGTAGACATAACAATTTCTACTCTGGGAGACTGGCTGAGCACTGCAAGTGCCATTATTTCTGAAAGCTTCAACTTATAAAACACATGTAGAGGGAAAACAGAGGGTATTGAAAGAAGTAAGACCCGTGCACAGCCTAAATACATAGATAAATAAATAAATCTACTACTTAAGTTGGTAAAACTCCAAAAATTATAAGTGTACTCCCAGTCGCTTAAAATAAAGTTGAGTTGTATTATTGGAGGGGGAAGGATCTGACTCAAAAAACAAATTAATTTTTTGCTATGGATTTGGCACTGTCTCTAGGACAACTTTCACAAAAGTGAGTTCTGCAATACACCATTTATGTGATATATTTCACAAAAAATAGCTTTCCAGAGTAAAATAAGTATTAAAGAAGAAAAAACTGCTTAATCTTGCTGCAATATATCTAAAATACTATCATTTAACATGTAATAATTATGTAAGCTATTGGCATATTTTATTATTATTTTAATTTTTTTCAATGTATGGTTGCCTTTCACCTGCCTCCAGGTGACCTGGCTAGAGACCTGGCTTGCAACCTAATTATGTGCCCTGGCTGGGGAATCGAACCAGAGACCTTTGGGTATGCAGACCGGCACCTTATCCACTGCACCACCAGCCCAGGCTTTATTGGCATATTTTTAATTTTTTGTATTAACTCTTCAAAATCCAGTACGTACTTTAATATGTGTAAAAATATGTATGGGTGTAAAAGTATTTTTGCATGTGCTTGGTAATATTGAAATTCATATTACTTAAAAGAGTAATTCTTTAAGCAAATGAATTAACATAGGCATTTTGGAATAAGGAAAAGAAAACTTTGTATTAATATGATCTGAAAAGCTGACAGAAGGCAATAATTAAATGATGAATTGTATGGATGTGAAAGGGAAAAAAAAAAAAAGTACACATTGGTGGTTACAGAATAGATAGGGGGATGTTAAGAAGAACAAAGGAAATAGAGAAGCCAAAGAACTTACATGCATGAGACACAGACATGGACTAAAGGGGGCACTGCTGGAGGGAATGGGGTACTGGGTGGAGGGGGGCAAAAGGGGGAAAATTGGGACAACTGTAATAGCAAAATAAATAAAATACATTAAAAAAAAAAAAACTATTCACTCCACAGTTAACTCTCCTTTCTGACAATTAATATCTCAGGCATTATAAAGATTTCTGACCATCTGACAAAACTGATCTTTTGTCCTTTATGAAAAGAGCCCACTGTTTTATGGCCTAGAAATTTTGTCTGCTCATTTCTCAGCTCAGCATAACTTAACTTCAACCTATAATATTAGAGTAGATGGTCTTAATGCACAAAATGAATTTATCTGATTCACCAATCCCAAGAATATCTCTTTTTTTTTTTTTTAAGATTTTATTTATTATTTCCAGGGAGAGGAGAAGGGAGAGAGGCCGAGAGGTAGAGAAACATCAATGTATGGTTGCCTTTCACCTGCCTCCAGCTAAGGACCTGGCTGGCGATCTGGCTTGCAACCTGGTTATGTACCCTGGCTGAAGAATTGAACCAAGAATATCTCATGATGGAATCACAGCATCCTAAAGGTGGAATAGATCTAAGAGAGATCATAGCCTATCCCCTTTCACACGCACAGTTCCAACTCATTCCATGCCTCTTACTGGAGTGTTTCCTTAAGTGAGAGCATTTTGTTCCACATAGTCTAAGTACACTTGGAACAGAGCCTAATAGAAGTTCTGTGATAAAAGAGCAAAATAGGTTGTATCTCTCTACAAAGGTCTAGACAGGAAGAAATGGTGGAGCAAAGGGGAGGTGTATGGAAAGAAGAGTTGGGAAATGAATAACAGGAAAAATAAGAATGAGAGAAAACACTGCAAATGAAAAAAAAAAGAAGAAGGAAAGAAAAAAAGAAACTTCTGAAAACATGCCCAAATTGAGATAGCCCAGGATATGAGTCAGAAGAGGTTTGGGAAAAAAGAAAAGAAAAGACAACTAAAGAAAAATCGGGAAAATGAGGTTGGTTTTGCTAATCTGTCATTTTTATTCTCTTACAAATATGTTTATAGTTACTATAATAAGGCAAAAGTTTGAGTTGTTATAATGTACTGTATGTGAACAGAACAAAACTTTTGAGGTAAAATATGATAGTCCAATAATATATGCCAATCAGATGAAAATATTCAGGATGCAAAGTAAAATATACCTTATGTTTGTCTTTAAGGAAATCACATTGAGCAGCTAACATCTTTTCCAAAATGTTTAATTTTCCTTTCCTTTATCAGCTTTCTCAGAGTATTTACCTACACATCCTGATGTTAGTGTCACATAAATCAGATCTTCCATAAAAAATGTGTGAGCACAGGAGGTTCCTGTTATTGGCAAGACTCCCACCCACATATACTACTGGGCCTGATCCACTGACATTTTTAATTGAATTTATTGGGGTGACATTGGTTAATAAAATTATATAAGTTTCAGGTGTACAGTTCTATAATGCATCATCTGCTAATTCACTAACATTAAGAAGCTAGTTGTTCTTAGTTCAGTGATGAGGAAGCTGCTACCAGCCTTAATTGATGTATACTAATTTACTCTCTATAAGGAGCAAGATGTCACCAACAATTTACTTCAGAATTGTCAAGTGAGATATTGCTGCAAAATGTGCAAACTCTTCCTGACTACCAATTTGCTACCAAACTGTGACTAAAATATCAAGATTTGGAAAAACTGACTCAATATATTTGTGACCAACTGCAGTGTAAGAGCTTAGGAAAGGATGTTGTACTGGTCTCACAACTGTAGCAAAAACCATCTCCCAGGGCAAGAAACTTGCATGCCACACAAGACACTTGGCACCTTAGGAAGATCTAGTGCTGATCAATAATTATAAAGCAACAAAGGGTTCTCTCCGAACAAAAGCTCTTTGGAAAGGACAAGCTGCAGATCATATAGAATAATCTTAGCTTTTAAAATATCAAAAAGGAAGCCCTGTAACTTCCTCTCTGCCAAAATGTGACTCCCTGGGAGGGGCTCCCAGGGCAGTCTTCAAGTCTGTTGACTTGTTTTTTTTTCAAGCTGTTAATGTAACTCGCAGCTACATTGGTTTGTTTTGTTGTTATGACATGGTCTCCATAGATGTGCATTGAAATTGTGCCCAGCTGCACTGAAGCCAAGAAGCATACAATCTGGAGGTTGTGCAAGCGAGATTACAAGGCTCCAAGGTGTCCAGTGCCTGCACTGCTCATCTCTTCCGCTTACCTCGAAGTTTGGCTTATCCAGCTTGGGCAACAGAATGCTACATTGGCACCAGATCCAAATACTTGAAGAAAGTGGCTACATTTGCAGAGGTTTATCTTCCTATCAGGGCTTTATTTGGTTGCATGTCTAGGAAATGGTCAATGATAACCAGGACCAGTTTGGTGTCTGTTTGTTTTTACTTTTCCCTCTTCCTTTCTGTGGATAGCCTAACTTGCTCATCTTTATTTTCTCAGGAGTCCATTAACCTCATATTTTTTAATCTCCTGTCCTCAACAAATGGATTCTCAAGAAATAACTTAATCAGTTCATTCATACCAGACTTAGCAAATAAAAATACAAGATATCTTCTTAACTTTAAATTTCAGATAAACAACAAATTACTTTTTGGTATAACTATGTCCTGTGCAATATTTGGGACATACTAATACTAAAATTAGTAATGGTTTATTTAAAATTCAAATTTAACTGGTTGTCTTATATTTTATGAGGCAATTCTAAAGAGTAAATGACTTGTGATGTCATTACCTCTCCTATGGTATTAAACTTAGGATCAAAGTCCCCATAGGTTCGAGCAAATTAATAATTAGGAGATTTTAGCAACAAACTAGAGGACAACTATATTATATCAAGTAAGTGGTCACTTATTATGCTAGCCATACCTTTTTTAAAAATTACCAAAGACTATAACTCAGAAATCATAGCTTAATTTTTACCCACTTGGATTTAAGTTTACTGTTCAACATTTACTTCAATTCAGACAACTGAATCGTTGTTCAGTTCTCCTAGATGGAGAAAATATGATTCAAAGATATAATTCTCTGCTCCAGAATATCTATTCTCACTGTGTCTTGAGTGGCTAAAGATACAGGGGCTGTTAGTTGAGTATCCTAAGCCTCAGCTCACATGCCGTCAACACAGACTTTTCACATGTCATGTCTATTGACAAAGCCAAGTTTGAAATAAATAGCCTTCAAGTCCTCAGGAAACTTACATTAGCATCAGGGAAAGGGAAGAAGTATGAAAATAATGGTTCTGAATGAAAAAATAGTGAGCAGAGTTGAGCAAAACCAACCTGATATTAAAAATGTAAATGGATCAAAGAACATGTACAAATGACCCATGGACACGGATAACAGGGTGGGGGGGTGAACAGTGGGAGTGGGGGATGGGGCAGATGAAGGAAGGCAAAAGAGAAAAAATTGGGACAACTGGAATAGAATAAACAAGAATTTTTTTAAAGGAAAATGAATAAATAAAAATGTAAATAGAGAGAAAAAACCATGTAAAAAATGTAAACAGGGAGCAAAGGGAACATATGGACTAACCCCATTCACCTAGAATATGTGGTGACCCCGCAGTATAAGTCTCTGAGATGAACCCGGAGAAAATACTAAAGATGAGCCCATTCATCACCTATTCCAACTTCTCTCTGGAATGCCTCCCTGTACTATATTACAGAGGTTTGTAAACTAAAAACTACTTTTTCCACAATTCCTTCTAAACGGGGTTCTGGGTAAGATGTAAGCTCCATCATCATTAACTTTCAGAAAGTGAATTCTGACTGAGCAAAACAAGGAGGAAGCCTGGACATGAGGCATCCTTCTGCTGCTGTAGATGGAATATTGACTCCCCAGATCAAAAGAAGTGGCTTTCTAACCACTGCTTCTCCATGTGACAGGCAGTGAACAGATTATGGCAGCATAGCAAGTCCTTTGATGGCTCAGTTGTGGTAGGGCTTCAGGATTCTTTTTTGGAAGCTCACCAGTCTTAAATCTTTCTCCAGCCCATAGACCAGTTCTGTAGGGCAGTTAACACATTTCAGCTTAGGCCAGCTAGAGTGAGGTCTATTCTCCACAGCTAAACACTGATACAAGTTGTGGCTCCCAAAATATGTATTTCACTAGTCTAATCGTTCTCAACTGGGGACAAATTTTCCCTCTGCCCAGAGGACACATGGCAATATCTGAAGACATTTTTGATTGTCATAACTGGAATGGGGGAGGGGGTGCTACTGGCATCTAACGGATAGAGGACAGAGATGCTGCTAAACATTCTACAATGCTCAGGACAGCTCCACCATCACCACCACAAAGAAATATCCAGTCCAAAATGTCAATAGGGCAAAGACAAAGAAACCCTTCCCTAGCCCAGAATTTAACTTGAAAATGTATCATTAAAAGTGTAATATTTTGGTTTAGAAAATACCCTCTTTCACAATGCAAATAACCCTCAAAAATTATATGTAAAGTTTTGCTTTCAGCCAATATTATATTAAGAACCATATCTATTCTAAGATTTACATGATTTTCAAATTTTAATATTTCTGAAACCATGTCATGGACCTAAAATTGAGATGTGTTTTTAATGAGGTATTGTTTTGTGTGTGTGTGTGTGTGTGTGTGTGTGTGTTATCGAAAGGTGTTATTGAGTCAATAGTCTGTCTTAGAACTGATAACATCTACAATCAAGGAATTTAGGGTAGATTAAATAGGTCCTCCCCTGAGGGTCAACTTCCCAAGCTACACAGGGAGGAAGATCAGTGAATGTGGGCCGGGGCACCAGAGTCTCAACCCTAACTGCACAACAGAATCGCTACCATGCTTTTCACAATGGTTTGGGCATGAGGCCCAGATATCAGTATTTTTCAGTGCTCTTTGTACCCAGGGTCAAAACTACTAATTTTAGACACCTTGAAGAATTTGGACCCCTGAAGATGGAGAAAGGGGGACAAAAGCAGTACCATTATTAGAAAATATATGCAAAAAAGTGATGGTAGATAACTAGACAAACTTCAAAACCTCACCCTTCAGCCCAGGACTAGACCTCATTACTATTGCCAAACAATTTGCTAACACTCCAGCCTTATAGCTGTTGAGTAATTTTCACAAGCTCTCTGGGGCCCAAAGAAAATCACAACCAGAGAATTTAACTAGTAATGGATCCTGACAAAGAGAAACAGAAGATGTTTTCATCTACTCCAAAATGCAGCACATATTTAGAAGCAAGGTGTATCTTACAAGTACATTTTTCTTTAACTTGCAAACATTTCATTCCTCTATAAAGCCTAGTTCCTGTCTTGAATGAAGAGGTACTCAGTAACTCTCATCTAAGCTGAATTAAGTTCACTGATTAAAAGTGCTACTGACTTCAAATGTATGGAGAAGAAAATTAAGCCCGATTTAAAAGGAAGAGCAAAAGTTCAAGAGACAACAAACAGTAATGGGATCAAAGGAACCCATCCATTCTCCAGCAGTGGGAAGAGATCTATGCTGGTCCCAGTTAATGTTGCATCACAATTTGCTACCACAGCCAACCTAACATCCCTAATTCTTTGTTAAATTTTTTCTTAAAATGAAACTCAGCACCATAATTTCTACAAAGTCCCCAACTTCCTCAAAATCGAGGGTATAGACATTTGAAGCCAAATCCTGAATAAGATCCCAAGATCATGCTCTGTTTCACCCAGAAGTGTATTTAGGTGACAGGCCATAGCAGAGGAATTCATTTCAAGCAAAAAAATAAAATAATAAAAAAAATCTGAAGCCTTAATCTATCTCTTTAGAAACAATCACTCTCATTATTCCAGTAGAGTCAGTTTTCCCTTATTTTAAATTTATTTATTCAGAAACTTCTAAATATATGCTGGTCTGTTGAAACAGCCTCTGGGCCCAAGTACAATAAAAACATTAATTAAAACACATGATTAGAAACACCCAGCAGCAAGCCTGAAACAGTTTCAAATGAGCTCTGCCATTAAGTGTCAATCATAGAAGATAAAGCCACCTGCAAGTGACTTGTACTATGCCCCTTGGCTTCCTCATGGATTCCTGACCAGTGGATGCTAAGGTGGGTGTTCTCTGCCAAGAGATGGCCACACCCAAGTATTCCACTCCTCTCCTAACTCTTGATTTGGCACAGTCTCTATCTGCCTCTCCTTTCATTTTGCAGTGGATTAACAAGAAATTCACAGAAACCCCAATTTTGGCAGAGATCTGGGCATGGGAACCTTACATAACTGTTGGGCTTTGGCAGGGTAGGACGAAAGGGCTGGGTGCCCTCTGCTGAAATGTGTCCTGCACTTTGTGGACAGCGTAACTCTCCCTGAGGTGGTCTACCTTTGGTTCTGGCTCTAAACACTTCTGAATGCAGAAGTCACAACCAAATTACCACAGAACACACAATGTAAAGAG
The DNA here is from genome assembly GCA_004026585.1 of Noctilio leporinus. NCBI lineage: Eukaryota > Metazoa > Chordata > Mammalia > Chiroptera > Noctilionidae > Noctilio > Noctilio leporinus. The sequence goes on from PVIW01005133.1 coordinate 8,092, forward strand.
TCAGAGGGAGCCCATGGAGCTTAGCGTGGGTGTCAGATAGCGTGGACATTACAAATTGGGGATGCAGGAGGCAGGGAGCTCTATCTTCAAAATAGATGATAAACCTTCACTCCCTTGTGACAGAGAACATTCCCTAAATTCCAAATTTGTTTACACAGCTAATTAATTAGGCATGAACATTTTGAATCTAGCACAGGCCTGTTAAGAATATCTTGTTAAATGCAGACATCTTCTGTGAAGGGCATGTATCCAGTGAGAGATGCCATCAATGGGTAATATGACTTTATTGTAAGTTCTACCCTTTCCTTAAAGGTTCACAAGCAAAACAAAAATAAAAGATCTTGGCTTCCTTTTCTTATGTATAATTTTCCCACCAATCTCCCATCTTAGAAAAACAAAAGAGATTTTAAAGAAAACAATAGCAGATCAATTCTAGGTAGGAATAGTATTTCAAAAGCAATGGGAGTATATTATTTGCTGTTCCACTGAATTCTGTATTATTCATTCTTCTTTTTCTTTTCTTTAATGACAAATCTACCCATATCTCATTACGAAGTGGCTACCACCTAGGAAGATAAAAATGCCTTTTATTAGGCATCTGACCCAAATTACATCTCTGGAACCCCTTTACAATCAGCCATAGTGTTTTTCACAATTTTGTGATTTTACCAAATTGGCTGAATTTCATGTGCAGCCTGCTACTACGTTCTGAAGTGCCAGGCTGGTACCTAAGAGGAAAAATAACATTTTCCTTCACTCTTAACCCACATTCTGACTTTTCATGCTGAATTCAATCCCCAGCTAATTAGCTCAAGAGCAAGCAACTTTAACCAAGATTCGGTATTGCTTTCCTGTTTCTGAGAGCTGGGCTTTCCCCAAATGCAGATCTCTTGTTACCCTTTGCATTTTAAATAAGCCATTTTGGAGCATGGCTCTTGTTTTTTCTTTAATATATGCGCACCTTGGGACTGCACTGAAGCTGTGGTGGCTCTCTGCCGGCAGTCAGGGCTGCAGAATGCCTACAAGATCAGGCTTTGTCCTCCAGCAGGCATCCATTGTGCAGCCCTAGCTGAGCAGGGAGATGATGGCAAGTTCATTTTCTAAGAAATACAGGATCCCTAGGATTCTAACATAGAGGCCCAAAGTATATAGGTTCCTCAATTTTGTTTTAAACATGCACAAGATTTCTATAGATAGTTCCTGGAACAGAAGTACCCTACGGAAGTCTATTTTTCAGATAAATGGAAACTTTCTAAAATATTAATTGGTTCTTTTGGATCTCATATAAGATATACTAAATGTATTTGACTTCTTAATGATTTAGGGTCCTCTTTATCAGTCACTATATTGAGGTATAAATAACAGATGAATGGAATTTTATTAAGTAGCCATTATCCTTAGTTACTTAGGGAAATTTTTACTTTTTACTTCTGTCTCGTCCTGTATGATCAAAGTATCAGTGGTCACTTTGCACTGATTTTCATGTCAGCGAAAGCTAACTTTGGATTTATTGCTTTCGGCTTTCAGATAACTAGAAATGCAAATAAATTGTTGTAAAAACATCTACATTAAACATAAACTGTATCAACTTCTTTGAGTAAAACCCCACCAAGTATTTAAAATTTCTATCCAAGATGACCCAAGCAAAGTTCATTTAGAATATCAAAAGAGCCCACCCCACCAAAAAGAAGATTAAAGTCCTTATTCAATACCACACTATATGATGTTGTTACTGGTTGGCTTGCTGAAGACCATCCTTGTTTTGAAACCCTGTTCAGGGAACCTTCTTAGTCCTATGCAAATCAGGACATTTGGTCGCCCTAGTGAAAAATGAGCTCTCACTTGCTTCTCATGTTCTCCCCCAGGTGGTCACAACCTTCTAGGCAAAACTTTTTATTTTTATTTTAGCATTTCTAAGATTTCAAAGACTCCTTTTCTCCTTCCGCCCAGGCAATCTAGATAATTCTTTTCTTGGTAACATCTCTAGCATTGATCTCCTTTTTGATTTTATTGCCACCAACTTGGACTTTATTGCCTATTCCCGAACTACTGTAAAACTTCCATGAAGTCTCCCTGTCTCCACTCCAATGTGTATACCGCTCTCAAATTAAGCTCTTCAAAACCCTGTTCTGCACGAGATTCAATTGAAGTCCCACCTCTTCCATGAAGTCTGATCCCTGACAAGAGGGGAATGCATGAATAGGATGAGAGAAAGGAGTGGCAGGAGGCGTCAGCTGCTCAAAGGTGAGAAGAGTGCTGTAGGGCCAGGACAGGCTGTCACCTCCCAAGAGTTGCAGAAGAAAATTAAGACAGGCTGCAGGTGGTAGAGACAAGTGAAGCATAGAGGTCAGTAATTCAGAAAAGGTTGTCTGAAAGTCAGTCACCATGCTCACAAGGCCTACCCAGAGGCAGAAAGCCCAGTGTCCGCGCAATATCCAATAGCCAGGATGTGCTGCACTCAGCACATTAAAGCAAGAGGATATTACCAAGTGAATCTCTGGGACTGCAGACTTTGCCCCTTAGCTAGTTCAAGATAAGGCTGGCTGCAGGAGAAGGGAAAGGGAACTGTAATAGCCAGAACTGCCTGTGCCATTCTTTCTGCAGTTAGCAGGTTCTAATTTGGAAAAGCTGTTAATATTTTAATGTATTCATCCTTTAAATGTTAGCACTACATCTTATATCTCTCTATAGTCCTCACACATAGCAAACTATGTAGACAATAAATATTTAACTAATAATAATAAAATATGCTCCCATGTTCTAACGACCAGGCGCATAGGAAACCATGAGAAGATTACAGACACCACTTCTTTTCAGGAAGTCTGAAAGTCATCTGCCTCATTTCAGTTTAAGATGCACTAATCAGCAAGTATAGGGCAGACTCAAATCCTCCTTTTTCTCTTATTAAAACTTCAGAGCAAAGCATCAACTCTCCTACTATTTTCATATCTTTGTTCAAACCCTATGCACAAAACAGTAAGTAAATAAAATAATGAAACAAACTACCCTTCACCAAGACCACAAACCAAACCCCAAACCCAAAATACCCTCATTCCCATGCTATAGCGTTTATTAGTATTTAAGGTTCCATCAGAGGGAAAGAAAAAATTGATCTATGTGAGAGTTCTCAGCACACAAGCTAAATCACTTCTTGAACAAATGTCATGGTGTGCTCAAGCTGAGAATTCCTTTAAAATGGTCAAATCTTAAAAAGACTTTGCTAAGAAAATACATATTTTTATTCAATAACATTTAGGTATAAAATTCAAGGTAAAATGAAGGCTTATTATGTTAGCTTTATAAATGAAATCACCTTCCTTTTTCACTGATTTATGAAGTCCCTTGAGTAAAAAGAGAAAGTGATAGTTAAGATTTGTAAATAAGGTACTATTGGAAATGTTTTAAGTGAGAGCCTTGTTTTAAGTTCCAAAGTAAACACCTGCAACTATAAAAGGGGCTGCTGTATTTTGTTTTCTATCAAACAACAACAACAAAAAAAAAATGTTCATTGTAATTTTGGAGAATCTCTGGGGAAAACTAAAAGGAAGGCTTCAAAATGAATCTCTGATAGGAATCTATATGAAATACCTAATGCTAGAAGTTGTATTCACCTAAAGGAAGTGATTAGCCTAAACTTTATAAATCATCTAAACTAGAATTTCTCAAAGTTGTGGCTAAACAACACATAATGTCTTATCTCTTCTATAAAGTATTTCTGTTTATTTCATTGTAGAAGTTATTAATTGACATTTTGGGACAGAGATTGCTTGTTATGGTGGGCTGGCCTGTGCACAGTAGGATAAAGCAACAATGCCAGCCTCACCTTACTAGATGCCAGTAGCAGCTCCCAGCCACCACTACCACCACCACTTGTGACAACAAAAATGCTCCAGATATGGCCAAACATTCCCTACGCAAGTAGAGCACCACTGATTTAAAGTAGAGAGCTTTTTTTAAAAAAAGAAAAAAATCTCAAAACAAGAGACTTAGAAGGGCACAGCAAAGAATCAGTGACACCAAGGAAACACTACACTAAACAAGATAATCAGTTCAGACAAGTGATAGAAACAATGTACAGGACTAAACATACTTGAAAAGTGGAACCATAGATCTAACCTGCAAAAACAATGCTATGTCAAAGAAAACCCCAAAGCCCAACATTGGTAAAATATTTTTCTTAAATTTCTACCTGACAAAAATCTATCTGGATGAAGAAAGGGAATCATTTTAATTCAGAAGCAGTCTGTAAAGAATGGCAGCACCTCCCACTCCCCAAAACTGTACTTTCAAGTGTTTATCATCTAAAAAATAAAATTTTACAAATTTTCAGGTAATCAATACTAATTTGGAAAGCTATTGATATTTTTATGTATTCATCCTTGAATGAAAACACTAGCTTACAACTCTCTGTACCTTCCATTTACTTAGCAGTATGGGAATGCAATAAATATTTAATATGAATGATAATAAAATATGCATGTATATCCTAAAAGATATTAAGAAGATATTTGGAAGTGCCATAATAGGAATGATTTTGGACCTTTTACCTGGAAATAAGAACTATGTGGAAAAACCCAGTCAATGTTAAGCATAAATATTCAAGTAGGAAAAGCAAAGTTTGGAGACCTGCGTTAAAGCCAAGCCACAATGGCCCAGGATATGTGACTTTGGTTCTGTTTACTCAATTGTTTTCTATAGAATGAGTACGATAATTGTACATCAAAGGGCAGTTAAGATTATAATATAAGATGCAGGACACACAGTAAGGAAAGTAAATCAGATTTCTTGAACTCCCTCTCCAAAAACATGGAACTCTAGGTTAACTTTTCTCTTTTAAATCAGAAAGGGAAAAAACTCAAATTAGTATAGACCTGAAACAAAGTCAACAAATTCCCACACCAACAATGATATTGCAAAAATCATCAAGTAGTGCCAAAAAGATGACAGATACTTGAGAATAAGTGGATAGAGTATTAACAGATTACTATCAATACAAAGTCAATTAGTAATTTATAATCTTTTATGGAAACTCTAAGATCTGAACAGAAAATTAGAGCTAAACAACACATAATGTCTTACCTCTTCTGTAAAGTATTTATGTTTATTTAGTTAATTGTAGAATATATTAATTTTTTTAAAAACAGCTGTCATTGCTTTTTTTTCAACTAAGCCAAAATGGTTAAAATGATTTTCCAACTTTGTTTTTAAAAGCTTTTCAACTGAAGGTTCTTTCTGGGGTCATGGAAACATCCTATGGCATAAGAGAAAGATAGATTATTATCCTGATAAGTAAGTAGAGGTGATTTCTTAGTATACGTTATTAACAGAAATGAATATGGTTACTATATAGTGAAAATACAGACTCACGATGAGACCTAGTAATACTGCATGTACCTGAAACTGCATATCACAGCATACATAAAAGAAAATTTGATAAACTAAAGCAATAAAAAATTGAAATAAAATTACAGCTATAAGATAGTCAAATAAATTATTTTTTAAGAAATTTTAAAAATAAGTAATCAAGGAAATGACAATGAATATGAGATATCAGCTACATTTAAAAATTAAACATAGTTCAGGTTTGTGTGCTCTTCTTTTTAAGAGAGTTAGAGAAAAAACTAACTTAAATTTTTTAATGAAAATTTTAAAATCTCAAAAAGGGAAATAAACAAAATTTTTAAAAGAATAGAATTGAAAATACCAATAGTTAACTGCTTGAAAATAGCCTTTCCTGATTCATCTCCAGTCACCTCATCAGCTTGTCTTCTGCCCAAATCAGAACAAGGTACCCGAAGCACTGAATGCCTTACTGTTAAAGATAAATTAATAGCCGAAAATTGCCAGATACTTGAAGAAAAGTTACAATAAAAAAGAGACCAAGACAAATTCTGAAGAAAAATAATTTTAAACATCTATCTATATGAGGGTAAAATAAAGTTTTTTCCAGGCATTCAACTAGTCTCATGCAAACTCCTAGGCACCCTTTCTTTGGAAGCTACTAAGGAAGGTACTCAACTAAAATGATGGGGTAAACCAAGAAAAGGAAAAATTCAGCACCATGGTGTCATATTAAACAGGTGTATAATAGACATAAAAAGCAACCAATCCTGAATAAAAAGGGAAAAGTAAAGGTGACAGCATAGATTTCTCTAGAATAGAAATAATACAAAACTGTAGATTATCTCACAGATTTTATCATGTGAAAGGCTGCATTGAGAGCCACTTTATAGAAAAGAATCTGTCACAAGTCAAAATATATAAAAAGTAAGTAAATAAAAATTAAAATAATTATTAGCTCTAAAGAAACTAATAATTTGTATAAGAAATGCAATTATAGCCCTGACTGGGTAGTTCAGTTGATTGGAGCATCATCCTGTACACCAAAAAGTTGCAGGTTCAACTCCCAGTCAGAGCACATCCTAGGGCAACTGATCAATGTTTCTCTCACATCAATGTCTTGTTCTCTCTCCTTTCGCCTCTCTCTAAGAGCAATAAAAATATATATCCTTGGGTGAGGACTTTTTAAAAATGTAATTACATAGTATAAACTCTAGTATATACACACATATATATGAGGTCTGTCCCAAAAGTATCAAGCCCATAAACTTTTTAATTATATTGACATTGGTTTGATACTTCTGGGATGGACCTTGTATATATATTGTGTGCATACTATAGTTTATACTATATAATTGCACACACACACACATATATATATACACACATATATGTTTTAGTATGTTTAAAATTTATATAACTTACAGTATATGTAAAATAGTACAAAATAGTACATAGTGCAGTTTATGGTATAACCTATATAGATACATTTGACTAAATAATATAGTATATACAATACATGTAATATAAATAATATGCATTGTGTATATATATATATAGTATAACTGTGTGATTATACATATAAAGTATATACTATATATATCACATATATACATAAATTGTGTACTTGTATACTACATAACAGATATAATAAATCACTGAATAAGGCATTAACCAAAAATTGTGATTCTACTATTCTGAAAGAAATGGATGGGAAGAAGAGCTGTAAGTAAGTAAAGATAAATAATGTCTAAAAATTTTGACTCAAACAACAGCAACATATACATAGTATTTTGATATGAGAAATCAATACTGGTTTTCATTCCTCATTCTTAGTATTCTTTCTCTCTCTGTCCTCACAAAATTACATCTTTTTTCTCTAGATACCTATTAAGATTTTCTTTTTTCCCTCTTATTCCCATCCCACCTATATTAATCTTTGCTGTATTGTTGATAGTGCTGTTGCAGATCTTTTCTCCAATTTAGTTCCTATTTTTTCTCTCTCTGACTATACTTTTTAAATTATCTGTTTAAACCTAATACTATACACTTCCCTTATCTTACTCCATTCCTTCTTCTTCCCTCCCTTTTTTATTTATGGTGTAAATTTTACTTTCTTTTTGTCTTCACTTTGTCTCTATTCCCTACTCTTATTATTGCTCCTCCCTCTACCCTCTCAAAAGTATTTTTATATCAGTTAGTCATCTCATAATTGCTTTTCCTTTCTTATAGTCTAAATATCTTCACCTTTATTAATATTGGCTCATTTGCTGTTGATAATCTGATTGTGGGTAAGGAAAATTTTTGGGTATGGGTTTGTTTCCTGGATCTTATTCTGGCAGCACCTGTACAATGACATACAAAACATGGTAGGCAGAGAGACTCTCAGTCAGGCAGCATGAAGAAAGGACCCATCAAAGAACACTGGTGGTTTATGGTTGTTACCAAAACCCAATTACAACCATAGAGCCCACATAAACATCATAAAGGGCATCCTAAGATCATCAAATTCAGGAGATCAAGGAGATTATACCACTGAATACCACAGGTCTCCTACCACAGAAGAGCACACCATGCAGACAGGGAGTCAAAAGAGATCAATTTAAGAAGCAGAAACAAACAAGAAGGGTCACCTAAAATGGGGAGACAAGTTAACAAGACCCAATTGAAAGGAAAGAAGGAATCCCCAGAAAGAGTGCTAAATTAAACAGAGGCAAGCAAACTATCAGACACTGAGATCAAAATAATGGTTATAAAGATGCTCAGTGAGCTCCATGAGAACAACAAAGAACTCCAGAGAACTTACTGTGAACTACACCAGCACAAAAAAGGACATAGAAATAATCAATAAGAGCCAGGAGGAAATAAAGAATACAATCCCTGAAATGAAGAACACAGAAGGAATTAAAAGAGGGTAGATGAAGCAGAGGATTGAATCAGCAAACTGAAGGACAAGGTAGAAAAAAATTCCTACAGAGCAATGAAAAAAAATTTTAACTCAAAATAATGAGGGTTAGGGGAGCTGCAGGACAACATGAAACAACAATATCCATATCACACAGATACCAGAAGGAGAAGAGGAGCAAGGGATAGAAAACCTGCTTGAAAAGGAATTACAGAAAACTCCAACTTGATGAGAGGAAAAATCACACAAATCCAATAAGCACAGAGCATCCCAATCAAGAGGAACTCAAAAAGGCCCACTCCAAGACACATCATAAATAAAATGGCAAAGTTTAAAGACAAAGAGAAGATCTAAAAGTCAATAAGAGAAAAATAGCAAGTAACATACAAGGGAGCTCCAATACAACTATCAGCTGATTACAATATAACTACAAGCCAGAAAGGAATGGCAACAAATATTCCAAGTAATGAAAAGCAAAGGACTGCAAGCAAGACTACTTTACCCAGCAAAGCCCTCCTTTAAGATGCAAGGTTTCCCAAACAAACCAAAAAATACATCTTAAAATATATATCTCCATCAAACAGGCATTGAAAAAGATGCTGTTTACTGCTTTAAGAAAAAGAGAGAATGATGTAATACAACAATAAAATTAAATTAAAAAAAGAAAAAGAGAGAGAGAGAGCTAAACGCCAATACAAAGAGAAAAATGGCAATGAATAAATATCTATCAATAATCTTAAATGTAAATAGATTAAATGCTCCAATTAAAAGACATAGGGTAGCTAAATGGATAAGAAAATATGACCCATGTATATGCTGTCTACAAGAAATCCACTTCAGAACAAAAGATCTACACAGACTGAAAGAGAAGGGATAAAAATAAATATTATGAACAACAAACTTGGAAAAAAAAGCTAGGGTAGCAATACTTATATCAGACAAAAAATAGATTTCAAAACAAAGGCCATACAAAGAGACAAAGAAGGGCACTATTACTTAAGAAAATAATAAAGCCCTGACTGGTGGGTCAGTGGATAGGTGCCAGCCTGCAAACCCAAAGGTCAGTGGTTCAATTCCCAGCCAGGGCACATAACCAGGTTGCAAGCCAGGTCTCCAGCCAGGTCCATAGCTGGAAGCAGATGAAAGGCAACCATACAGCGATGCTTCTCTCCCTCTCTGCCTCTCTCCCTTCCCCCTCTCTCTAAAGATGATGAATAAAATCTTTAGGAAAAAAAAAGAATAATGTATCAAAAAGATATAAGGCTTGTAAACATACACCTAAATACTTACAGAAAATCTTGGAGGACTTCAAGAAAGATATTACAGCAGCACACTCACAATAGAAGATTTAGCATCGCATTAAACAAATCTTCCAAGCAAAGATTCAACAAAGATATTGTGGCACTGAACAACATTCTAGATCAAATGGACTCAACTGATATATACAAAACAATTCACCCCAAAGAAGCAAAATTATACATTCTTTTCAAATGCACATGGAACATTCTCAAAGACAGATCACATAGTAGGACACAAAACAAGCCTCAACAAATTCAAGAAAATTGAAATCATATCAAGCATCTTATTGGATCACAATGGCTTGAACTAGAAACCAACTTCAAGGAAAAAACTCAAAAACATTCAAATGCATGGAGACTAAATAACATGCTATTAAATATGAATGGGTTAACAATGAGATCAAAGAATAAATCAAAAAGTTTCTGTAAACTAATGAGAATGAGCATACAACAACCCAATACCTATTGGACACAATGAAGGAAGTCCTGAGAGGGAAGTTTATAGCAATACAGGCCTACCTTAAAAAGATTTTAAAATCTAAAATAAACAACCTAACCCTACATCTACAAGAACTAGAGGAACAACAAAAAACAAAGCTCAGAGCAAGTACAATGAAAAAAATAATCAAGATCAGAGAACAATTAAATGACATAGAGACTGAAAGAACAACTCAAAGGATCAATAAATCCAGGAGCTAGTTTTTGAAAAGATAAATAAAATCAATAAGCCTTTAACCAGACTCATGAAGAAAAAAAAAAAAAAAATGAGAGGGGGCCCAAATAAGTAACATCAGAAAGGAAAGAGGAAAAATCACAACTGATACTACAGAAATGCAAAGAATTATAAGAAGTTACTATAAACAACTATATGACAAGAAATTTGCTGGGTGAAGTGGACAAATTTCTAGGAACATATAATCTCCCAAAACTGAATCAAGAAGAGGCAGGAAGCCTCAATAGACTGATAACTAATGAAATTGAGGCAATAATCAAAAAACTCCTGGCACATCAAAGTCCCAAATTAGATGGCTACACAGGCCAATTTTACCAAACATTTAAGGAAAAACTAACTCTTACCCTTCTCAAACTCTTCCAAAAAATCCAAGAAAAGGGAAGACTCCCAAACTCTTTCTCTGAGACCAGTATTATTCTAATCCCAAAACCAGGTCAAGGCACAACTAAGAAAGAAAACTACAGGCCAATATATCTGGTGAACATAGATGCTAAAATCCTCAACAAAATATATGCAAACCAGACCCAGGAATACATTTAAAAGATTACATACACAATCAAGTGAGATTCACCCTAGGGATAAAAGGATGGTGTAACATTCACAAGTCAATAAATATAATACACCACATAAACAAAATGAAAGACAAAGCCATATGATCATATCAATAGAAGCTGAGAAAACATTTGATAAAGTATAGCACCACTTATGATAAAAGTGCTCAGCAAAGTGGGAATAGAGGGAGCATACCATAAAGTCCATATATAAGAAATCGACAGCCAACATCATACTCAATGGGCAAAAACTGAAAGCTTTCCCCCTAAGATCAGAAACAACACATGGGTGTCCACTCTCTCCACTTCTATTCAACATAGTCTTGGAAGTTTAAGACAAGAAAAAGCAATCAAAGGCATCCAAATTGGAAAGGAGGAAGTAAAATTGTCATTATTTGCAGATGACATGATAGTGTACATAGAAATCCTATATATGCCACTATAAAACTGCTCAACTTAATAAGTGAATTTGGCAAAATAGCAGAGTACAAAGTCGATATCCAGAAGTTGAAGGCATTTTTGTACACCAACAATAAAACATCAGAGATAGAAACTAGAAAACAAATCCCATTTACTATAGCAATAAGAAAAATAAAGTACCTATGAATAAACTTAACCAAGGAAGTGAAAGACCTGTGCTCAGAAAACTACAGGACACTGAAGAAAGAAATTAAGGAATATACAAATAAATGGAAGCATATACCATGTTCATGGATGGGAAGAATTAACATCACTAAAATGTCCATACTACCCAAAGCCATTTCTAAATTCAATCCAATCCCTATTAAAATACCAGTGACACATTTCACAGATCTAGAACAAATACTTCAAAAATGTATATGAAACCAAAAATGACCTAAAATAGTCCCAGTAATTTTGAGAAGGAAGAACAAAGTAGGAAGAATCACAATATCTGACATCAAACTATACTACAAGGCCACTATAATCAAAACAGTCTGGTATTAGCATAGAAATTGGCATATAGATCAATGGAACAGAATAGAGAAGTAAACCCAGGTCTTTATGGCCAATTAATATTTGACAAAAAGGGCAGGAGCATAAAATGGAGTGAAAATAGTCTCTTCAACAAGTGGTGTTGGGAGAACTGGACAGCAACATGCAAAAGGATAAAACTAGACCACCAACTTACACAACACATCAGAATAAATTCAAGATTGATAAAGGACTTCGACTTAAGCCATGACAGCATAAAAATCCTAGAGGAAAATTTTACAGGCAGTAAAATTTCAGATATCCCATGCAGCAATATTTTCACCAATATATCCTCTAGGACAAGGGAAATAAAGGAACAAATAAACAAATGGGACTACATCAAATTAAAAAGGTTTTGCTCAGCTAAAGAAAATATCAGCAAAATTAAAAGGGAACCAACTGAATGGGAAAACATATATGCCAATGACACATTGAACAAGGGTTTGATCTCCAAAATATATAAAGAACTCATGTGACTCAATACTAGGAAAACAAACAATACAATTTAAAAATGGGCAAAGGACCTGAACAGACATTTCTCCAAGGAACACATATAGAGGGCCCATAGGTATATGAAAGGATGCTTAACATCACGAGCCATGAGAAATGCAAATTAAAACTATAATGAGATTAACAAATCAACAAACAAGTTCAGGAGAAGACGTGGAGGAAGGAGAACCTGAGTGCACTGTTGGTGAGAATGCAGACTGGTGCAGCCACTGTGGAAACAGCATGGAATTTCATCAAAAAACTAAAAATGGAACTGCCTTTTGACCCAGTTATTCCACTGCTGGGATTATACCCAAAGAATATTGAAACACCAATTCAAAAGAACCTATGTATCCCTATGTCCATAGCAGTGCTAATTACAATAGCCAAGTGCTGGAAACAGCCTAAGCGCCCACCAGTAAATGAGAGAATCAAGAGAATCAAAAAACTGGTACATTTACCCAATGGAATACTATGCAGCAGAAAGAAAGAAGGAACTCCTTCCTTTCACAACAGCATGAGTGGAACTAGATGGTATTATGCCAAGTGAAATAAGCCAGTCATCAAAAGACAAATATAATGATCTCACCTATAAGAGGAACCTAATAAACAAAACAAATGAATGAACAAAATAGAACCAGAGCGTGAAAAAAGGACAAGACTGACAGCAACCAGAGGAAGGGAGGAGGGGAATAAGAGGGTAAAGAAAGGGAAGGGTGTAGTCAAGGAATAGGCATAAATGACCCATGGACATGAATGACAGGGTGGGAGTTAACTGTGGGAGCAGCGGGTGGGTGGGGCAGGGGAAAGCAACAAAGGAAAATCGGGACAACTATAATAGAACATCAATTAAAAAAAATAGTATGCTCATATTACATTTATGAAAAAATACATAATTTTTATAAAAAGAAAGAAGGAAAAGAGAAAAGAATGACGTTATTACACTTGAAGTAGACTTATATACATACTGTAGTAATCTAAAAATGTTTATTTAGACAGAGGGGAGCAAAAAGGGGATGGATGTAATACGACAACAATAAAAAAAATTGAAAAATATAAAAATGTTTATTTAGTTGTTCTAGGTACTGTAACTCTAGAAAGCAACTGCTTCTAGCTTTTCAGTTAATAAACCCTTCCTTGTTGTTAAGGTATTCAAGTTCAAGTTCAACCTAAGAGATAATATTAAATCCAAAAACACTGGTTGATGAGAAGTAGGAAGGAACCCAGGCCAATGAGGTTTTAGTTACAATGACTTCCTCCCACCCTATCCCATGTGCTTTATGAGGCTTGGATCACATGTTGCCAAAGGGATTGAGGACCTATGTCACATCTACCGCTTTGCTAATTCTCACGTTGCATATACATAGTAATTAATACAAAAATTTATTTATAGGGACAGGAAGGTCTCAACAAAGCTATTTAATTGATGGGATAGGAAAATTAAAGTTAACATCTTATTCATAGGGATACAAGAAGGAAATTAATCATTCATAAAATAACAGCATCACAAGCATTCCCAAGGGTAAGCATGCATGCTCACTACCCAGTAATCCAGAGCAAAACAAGCCCTCTGTTACATAACTCTTATTTTACATTTCTTAATCTTTGAGTAATTAACACTGAAAGGTTTTCTGGGCCACTCCACAGACAAATAGTTTCCCAGCAGAAAGAGACAAGCAAATAGGCCTGAGCATGTGATGGACTTGGAAAGCAATGAATCTTTACAAATTTGCAGTTGAATTGTTGAACTGTTAAGACTACAGAGTTAAACAGAAAAGATTTGAATGGATAAGTGGGGTTTTGTTACCTTTGCTCCTCTGCTAATTTTGTTTGTTGCAGCTGCTTGTTGCCATGAGCACCAAAAGTTATAACACTGCAATTCACACTGAATATTTTTATTTGGAAAATAAGGTTTCATTTACATAGTTGAGGTTTATCAACCACACGGACTGAGAGTGGGACATTTATACACACACCATAGATTTATTTGCTAAACTACTGATCTTGTTTATTTTTAGATAAACTAGAAAATGCTGCTTCTTCAGTTTATAAAATCTTTCCACTGACTTATTCAATGAATATTTGTTCAGTGTCTACTTACTGTGTACCATGTACTACTATGTGCTATGTGCCCTGGGCTCTGTGTTAGGAGCTAAAACTACAGCTGTGCAAAACAGAATTTACAATCTAGTGGGTTGTTTAGACAATTAAGCAATTATAATAGGATGATTTAAATGCTTGGAACTCATATAACGGAAATACTCAATATTGGGGCTTAGTCAGGAGGGTTAGTCAGGAAAGATTCCTAAAGAAAGTGACTTTGAGTGAAACTTCAGGCATGACTAGAAGTTATCCATGCCAAGAAGTATGAAAATGAGCAAAAACACTGAGGAAGGCCAGCAGCCAAGGACAGCAATGAGGAGGCCACTGCCATATGGAGGGAGAGATGATAGTGGCCTGGAATTGGATGATGATGGTGGAGTCAGAGAAAAAGAGGTGGATCTGAGACCTATTAAGGAGATGGAATTATAGGATTTCATGACTTATTAGATGTGACTGATGAGGAAGAACAAGGAATGAAAGGCAACTCCAGGTTTTTGGCTTGTACAACTGGATGCATTATGACCTAAGGTAGATAAAGGGAAGAGTTAATGAATTCAGTTCCAGAAATGTTGTCTTCATAGTATATGGCAGACATTCAGTTAGAGATTTCTAGTAGGCCTTAGTATTTAGCATCTGAGCTTCAGCTATAGGTTTGGAAGTCATTATCTCAGAGCAGACCATTGAAGCCACAGGTTTAGATTAGATCATCCAGAGAAGGTCTATGGAGTGAAAAAAAGTAGGAGCCAAAAAACAGGCCCCTGGGAACTGCTCACCATTCAGGAATTAGACAAAGAAGGAGAGAAAGAAAGAAGCCTAAGGGTGGGAAACAAAAACAGAAAAAAGAGAATTACAAACTATTAGATGCCATAGAGAGGTCAATTTGATTCAAGTGGTAACTGAGCACCTACTATGTGCTACTGGGAAATGATAGAGCAGTGAAAAACAGGGACCCAGTCATTATTATCAAAAGGAGAAAAAGTGGCCACAGATTTTGAGATTGTAAAAAAGTATCACTCTGGAATAGCCCGTTTCAATGAAGAGAGGATGTAAGAAGCAGGGTTATTGTGCATTGAGGAAGGACTAAGAGGTAAGGAAGAGTAACTGGCAAATGGAAACAACCTTGTCAAATAGCATGACCAAGAAAAGAGGCAAGAATAAGGGACCAGCTATCAAAATAACATTAAATGTAAACTATAATTTAAAAAATATTTTTAAACAGTAACCAGAAGGGACAGGGAGCTGAAGTTGAGGAGTCATTTTGCTGGTTTTATTTGTTTTTTAATGATATGAATGACTTAAACATACATATATGTAAAAAGATTATGCTATGGAAAAAGGTAATATAATAGTTCAGGGAAAAGGAGGAAAGGGGTTGTTAAAGTCAATCCCAGGGGAAAAATTGGAAATGGGTTAAGGAAGTATGTAGCTCACCTTGCAAGCCTCCCTGTAACATCTCTGCTTCACTATCCTAGCCCCACGCCAGCTCTAAAGGGAGCATCCAGCAATGTAATGACTGCAACACTGACCAAGAGCTTTACACCCTGAATAGTAGAATCTGGAAATAATTGATAGAGTTCTCATGCCCCAGAGCCAAAGGTTCAAGCACTTCCATGGTACCATTAAAAGCAGACCTTCTTTCTCATTCTCACCAATCCCTAAACTGTAAGGTGACCAGATCACCTTTCTGTCCCTCCTGCCTAGCCTCTCTTGGGGCAGAAAATGTTCTGGTTTTCCCACATCCCCAAGGCACTAGTACAAAACGTGGGGCAGGAAAGTGAGGAGAGAATCCTGCCTTATACCCCAGGTACCTGGTTAGGCACATGTGCACTTGTAACTTGGGTCTGGAACATATCCTATTCCCCACCTTATTTTGAGACAGGCTTCCTAGCGTAACCCTGCTTTGCCTGGTTTCTTCACCATTGCTATTCTGCAGTTTAAAGTTGTTTCTTATGCCAGGCCCCCACAAGAAGCTCCCTTTGGGCCTCCAGTGACAATTTAGAGCTGGACTACATTTACCTTACTCCTGTTTGACCTTCATTCACCTTTCCTCTAGCTTCCTCATCCCAGCTTTTGCTTTCCTGGGTTGCCAGCATGCCCTAAGGTCAGGCTATAAGGCACCTCCAATGGGATTCTAGGGCTGATAAGGAAGTTTACAAGGCCTTGATTCTCAAGTCAAAATGTAAAATGAGGCTCAAGTGAAATCATCTCATTTTGCTAGCCTAAAATCTAGATTATTACACGATGTCTGTGTTGGTAGTAAACTGAGACTTGATTAATTCTTAATGGTATAAAGGAAAGAACATCAAATCTACCACAGTTCAGGTTTCCACTTGTCATTTAGTAATTCCGTGGGTTTTGGCAACTGCTCAAGTTCTTTTTGTCTTGTTTTTCTTATCTGCAAAATGGGGATGATTACAGCCAGTATTTTGTGTTTATGATGTTCTAAACATTTTATGAATGACTTCATGTAATCCCCCCCAACAACCTCTTAAAGCAGGTTCTATTATTAATGATTAATACTTGATGAGCGAATCATAAACCAAATAGTCATATTCTAGAGCCTGTCCCATTAACCACTGTGCTCTACTGAGCTGACAGTACCTTCTCTCCCACTTTCAGAGAAGAGCCTGAAAGATGAAATATGAAATAATGTATAAGAAATACACTATATTGTTGTTAATGGGTGCAAAGTTTAGTGTTGTAAGACGAGAAGATTTATAGAGATGGATGATGGTGATGATTGCACAGCAATGCAAATGTACTTATTATTACTGAATTATACACCTAAAATGGTTAAGTTGGTAAGGTTTATGCTATGTATATTTATCACATTTAATTCTTTAAATTTTTTTAAAGATTTTATTATTTTCTTTTTTTAATTATTATTTTATTATTATTTTTAGAGAGAGGGAAAGGGAGAGAGGCAGAGAGGGAGAGAGACATCAGTGTATGGTTGCCTTTCACCTGCCTCCAGCTAAGGACCTGGCTGGAGACCTGGCTTGGCAACCTGATTATGTTGCCCTGGCTGGGAATCGAACCAGTGACCTTTGGGTTCAGTGACCAGTGACCTTTGGGTTCACAGGCTTATCCACTGTGCCACCAGCCAGGGCTAATTCTTTAAATTTTTTTTTTAAAGACTTTATTTCATTATTTTTAGAAAGAGGGGAAGGGAGAGAGGGAGAGAGACATCAATGTATGGTTGCCTTTCACCTGCCTCCAGCCACGGACCTGGCTGGAGACCTGGCTTGCAACCTGATTATGTGCCCTGGCTGGGGAATCGAACCTGTGACCTTTGGGTTCGCAGGCCGATGCCTTATCCACTGTGCTACCAGCCAGGGCCCTTTAATTTTTTTTAAAAGAACACAGTTGCTAGATTATAAAGTGCCACACATATGCAAACTATAAATATTTTCATTCTTTTTCACTTGTAAAGCAGTGGGTTCCCCAGAAGAGAAGTTTATGTGACTCAATCCTCTTCTGAGTATCTAGAATAAAGGATAAGAAGAGGGGAAGCGTAATGCAAAATATCAGTGTCTGTACTTCAGGAGCCAAAAGGACAGAATCAAAATGAGGGGAGAAAAAGATAGGTCAAGGTTGGATTTTACATAACAATCTGAAAGTTCCAAGCCTGTCTGCAAGTGCTATCCCTGGAAACCCTTTATACTGTCCAAGTAAGAACAGAATATGCTTTTAATAGTTAGAACCACTTTCCAAAGGGAAAGAGCAAAGCTGAAGCTAGAGAGATCACATCAGTGATCAGGTCCATTCCTCTTCAGGCTGAGTCCAGGAGCTCCTCCAAAGATCGCCAGTCACATGTGGGTAATTCCCAGCAGTGGGTGTGTTCCCTACTCTCGCCTCTACCACAGTGGTCTTTATGTCATCTATCATGCTTATGTCATTGTATTCCCTGTATGTCTTTCCTTTCTTATAAAATAAAATTCATAACAGAAAATTCAGAAAAGATAAAAATCAAATGTTCTTGACTAAGCATTAGAAGCTAGCTCTGTAACTCTGATCTTAGTATCCAGAAACTCTGTTTTCTTATTCTCTCCAGACAATAAAAATGTGCAGGTGGTAAGAGAGGCTGTGCTACTGGACCCTACAGGACACCTATTACATTAGGCCACTCTACCAAGCCAGGGAGTTGTAGCAGCTCTACCTAATCCATAGAAACAAACATGAGGAGGTTGCCAACATGAGAAGACAAAGAAACAGCCTAAATGGAAGAACAGAGCAAAACTCCAGAAAAAGAACTAAACAAAATGGAGGCAAGCAATATATAAGATGCAAAGTGCAAAACACTGGTTATAAGGATGCTCAACAAACTTAGGGGAAGAGCAGATGAACTCAGAGAAAACTTCAACAGCCTGAAAAAGGACATGGAAACCATGAAAAAGAACCAGTCAGAAATAAAGGATACACTAAATGAAATGAAGAACAATTTACAGAGAATTAACAGTAGAGTGGGTGAAGCTGAGAAGCAAAACAGTAATTTGGAATATAAGGAAGGAAATAACAACTAATAAGAACAGCAAGAAAAAAAAGTAACCCTCCTCCACCCCCACTCCCCCCCAAAAAATAATGAGGATAGTATAAGGAGTCTCTCAGACAAATTCAAGCATACCAGCACTCACATCATGGTGATGCCAGAATAGAAAAGAGAGCGCAAGAAATTTAAAATCTATTTGAAAAAACAGAAATCTTCTCTAACTTAGTGAAGGAAATAGACATACAAGTCCAGGAAGCACAGAAAGTCCTAAACAAGATGAACTCAAAGAGGTCCTCACCAAGATACATCATAATTAAAATGCCAAAGATTAAATACAAAGAGAAAATCTTAGAAGTATCAAGAGAAAAGCAGTTACCTACAAGGGGGTTCCCATAAGACTGTCAGCTGATTTCTCAAAAGAAAGTTTACAGGCTAGAAGGGACTGGCAAGAAATATTCCAAGTGATGAAAAGCAAGGGCCTACAACCAAGAATACTCTTTCCAGCAAAGCTATCATTTAGAATCAAAGGACAGATAAAGAGACTCAGACAAGGAAAAGCTACAGGAGTTCATCACCACCAAACTTTAAGGGTGTTTAAGGGTCTTCTTTAAGAATAGAAAGATCAAAATATGAACAATAAAATGGTAATAAATACCTATCAAGTAATAATTGAATCTAGAAAAAATAAATGAACAAGCAGAACAGAAACATAATCATAGATACAGAGAACATTTTCATGGTTGCCAGATGGGAGGAGTAGCAGGAGAATGGCCAAAAATGGTGATGGGATTGATGAGTACAAATTGGTTGTTGCAGAATAGTCATGGGAATGTAAAGGACAGCATAGGGAATATAGTAGCCAAAGAATATGTATATATGCATGACCCATGAATATGGACAACAGCATGGCAATTGCCTGAGGGAGTAGGGGGCTGTAAGTGGAGGGGGACAAAGAGGAAAAAATTGGGGCAACTATAATAGCATAAACAATAAAATATAATTTAAATTTAAAAATTATTTCATGGTGAATTAAATTCTGATGTTTTTTTTTGAAGGTTTATTATCTGGCACTCTAATTGTATTTCTCCTTTAAAACAATGTCATGGCCCTGGCTGTGTAGTTCAGCTGGTTAGAACATCATCCCAATATGCCAAGATTACATGTTTGACATGTTTGACCCCTAGTCAGGGCACATTTAAGAATCAACCATTGAATGCATAAATAAGTAGAACAACAAATTGATCTCTAGTTCTCTTGAATTAATTTAAAAATGTTTTAATAAAAAATCATTAAAAAATATTATGAAGTGCTATTAGATTTCCAGATCAGCCAATAAAGTCCTACTTAATTTATAATGAGTCAAACTATAGCATTGGTAGAGCTATGACACCAAGCCACCTGATTCTAGGCTCCTTCTAGGATGCAGGGACTTTGCCAGACATTTCTGAACCACCAGCACTGGCACATATTTGTCATGAAACAGTGATTACTTCACAAAGACGGAGGAACTGGCTTTATGGGCATCTCCTTTCTCAAGCAGCACTAAGAGCACTCAAGGTTTCCATATTGAAAGGAAGCTGAAACTAGCTGGGGACAGGAATCTTAAGTGTGTAAAGATCACTGGTAGATTTAGTAGAAGTATGATCTCAGTATCTCCAATTTTATTAGTGACACATTTACTTAAACTCATCTGATTTGACAGTTCTCCTAACAAACTGGTTGGCATCATTTGTAGAATAAAGGATTTCCATTCATTTCAGGAAAAGAATAATATCATATCATGGTCTACAGTAAAACTAATAGAATGATTCATACATTCACCCATATCAAATCTCTCTGCTCCCTTGGCCCCAAAGCCCAGACTTCAGAAGTGAAATGTAGAGGGACATTACTGGATACTAAGGTCAGCAAGTTAGAAAATTTCTGGACCCCTTCAATTCGAAATTGTTCTTGAGGCAAGTTCTATAAGACTGTGTTAGCTTCCTGAGCTGCTGCAACAAATGACCCAAACTTGATGGCTTAAAATAACCGAAGTTTAATCTCTGTCAGTTCAGGAGGACAAAAGTCCTAAATCAAGGGGTCAGCAAGGTTTGGTTTCTTTTGAAGATTCTGAGGGGAAATCCATTCTATGCCTCTCTACCAGTTTCTGGTGGCTCCTGGCATCCTTGGCTTGTGGACATATTCCACTCTTCCACTCTCCTTTATGTTGACATTTTTTAAATTTTATTTGTTATTTTTAGAAAGAGGAGAAGGGAGAGAGGGAGAGAAACATCAGTGTTTGGTTGCCCTTCACCTGCCTCTAGCTACAGATGTGGCTGGAGACCTTGCCTTGCAACCTGGTTACATGCCCTGGCTGAGAATTGAATGAGGGACCTCTGGGTTCACAGGTTGGTGTCTATCCACTGTGCCACCAGCCAGGGCCTATAGTGACTTCTTATTTGTGTCTTTTCCTCTATATTTCTTCTCTTCCTCTCTTCTAAGAACACCTGTCATTGGATTTAGGGTGTATCCTAATCCAGAATGATCATCCCAAATTCTTTAACTTAATTGCATCTGCAAAGATTCTTTTATAAATAATGTCATATTCATGGGTCCCAGGTGGATATATGAGTATTGGGGTACTATTCAACCCACTACAAGGACAAAAGCAAGATTTTTTTTAATGTGCAGTTCCAATGAAGTAGCAAACTGAATCAATCTGACTAGAATATGGGAAGAGAGAAAAGTTATTTTGTTTTTTTGTTTTGTTTTGTTTTAGCATGAAGTCACAGCTTGGAATAGAAAAGCAAAGAGAAAAAGTAAGAACCGAATTGTTTAAATAATTCTATGAATCAATATCAGAGTCCCTAGAGTAGGTACTCAAGCTGAGGGGAGGAGGCCTGCCATGGAAGTGGTGGGTGATAGAGGAGACCTTACCAAGTATTCTAGGCAGCTCTTTGGAGCCTGTCAGATGCATGAGCTCTGTACTACATTGCTTCTCCTGCCTTCATCTCTCCAAACACAGTTTGTAAAAGCCTTCTCCAAACTTCAGCCTTTGCTCTAGATCCCGAAATACCCAACTAGCAACGAAATTCTGTTCTAAAAGATGTTGACCTCTTGTTTAACCATATGATATTCAGTGTTTGACACTGAGCTGTACCTTCACTGTGATGAACCCACTATGGCAATTCAAGATGAAAAAATTAATCCCTTTCCCTATCAACCCCCATCTCTTCTTTTTGATATGTACCTTGTCTATTCCAAAAGTATCAAGCCAATAGGTCAATATAATTAAAACAGTTTGCACTCAATACTTCGGGACAGACCCATATAGATGCAGCAGATTGTCTCATATTCGACAGATGCCTGTGCATCTGTCCTGAACCCCTTCCTTTACGCTCCCTGGCAATCTAGCGTGGAAGAAACAGCCAGCCTTGGCTGACAGCTTGGTTGACATTACAAGACACATGAGACAGGAAGAGGCACTGCCAAGATTTTGTTTCTGTTTTTGCTGGTCTCTACTGTGGTTTCCAATGAAAAGAACCGTTTTAAGAAGGTAAGGTTGGCAAGGCCACGCTGTGTCAATGGGATACTTTCAACTTTAAGAAGCGCAGCTTTTTTTCTCTTTTTCTTGGGGTACAGTCCTCTGGAAGGTTGAAATTCATTTCTGGCAGAGTACTTCACTAGAATCAGTTGTGCATGTTTAAAATTGTGTTTTTAATGTTATTTTAAGTACCTATTTTATAATTTCAATAAACTACTCTCAAGCATGATGTAATGCTGATTAATGACACTTCTCTGGTACACCAAGAGCTCTCAGTTCTGCCTTTGTGCTTTGGTTCTCACCTGAGGCATCCCATTAATCATTGTTATGCCATGGTCAGTCCTATCATATTGCTTAATTATCATTTCTGTTACTCATTCATCTACTCTATTAATCCCCACAGAACAAATTCACCAAATCCTGAAGCCATGGTGATCCTGGTCTTGCCAGAACCTAGCCCTAGAAGTAGCTTATCCATAAAAGATGGAAGGATCCCAAGTTTCTTGTTACTCAAAAACAGTATTTTAATTAAAAAATGATAAACTTAACACATATTATCTACCTAAGGGAATCTTCTCTCTTTTTCTTTTTTGCAAACCTAAAACTTACCCACCTTTCAAGGTTCAGCTAAATTCATTCATCCTCCATGAATCCCTCCTTGGCTACAACTTTTATTGCCAATATCACAATTTATATCACTCAATTTTGTTATTTATACTGTTCTCAGTGATTTTATACATGAATATTAATTCAGATAGTGTTCATTTCCTTAGGATTGGCTTCATGTTTAATACTCTTTAATAATAAAGAAGAATTATAAATAATAATAATAGCTATGGACTATTTATTATGTACCAAGCACTGTGCTTAGTGGTTTACATAATTATATTATGGAATGTATCTCAATTATACCAAGTCATAGTCACTTCACAGAGATGAAATTGTCCATTTACACACAGCTAGTAAGACAAGGGTACAAACCCAAGAAGCCTAATCCAAACTCCAAGTGCTAGACCAGCAAGCAGCAATACCTCTCCTCATAACCTTTACAGTGCCTGGCAGTGTACTAGGCACAATATACAATTGTTTAATTGTTAAATCAATTTAATTGTTAAGTCAATTGTTAAACAATGGTTTAATTGTTAAATCAGTTAATTAACTTGGATGAAAATCCCCGTATTTCAGAATGGAAAGAAGAAGAAAGAAATGTAGGTCCAGATTATAACAAGAGAGATGACAAATCTAAGCCTGAAAGATTAGTGATTGGCAAGTATTTCAAGGAATAAAACATATTCAAGAGGTCAAATGTACATAATTCTATGTTCTACACAAGATATTTCCATATAAAAATGTAAATAAAGTTTTGAAATTTAACAGGAGATGGTGAAGCCATAATATAGTTTTATGCAATAAAACTCTGTTTTAAGAGACTGGTAAACTAGAATCATAGATGTTTTTAGTCACTTCAATTAATCATACCCAACATTTCCTAACTCTTCTTCCTTGTGTAGTCAATAGGAACCACACTTGCTATTTCTCCTGAAGGAGAAATAAGGGCAAAAATCTAGATGTCTGTTCTCTCCTTAAAAATAATCTATGCAGTAAGGTGTATTTCTAGTCATAACTTAAATTATTTTCTAATATGAGAATCATCAGAAGTAACCCTTTGTATTTCAAATTATTTATAAGACAAATATATCATTAAATCAGAGAGGATAATTGAATACAATGTACTTCAAGTTACTGACCCTGTTATACAAGATGTCTCACAGATAGACCAAGCAAATTACATAGTTATTGGACTAGGCTTCCCCCTGGAGGGCTCACATCCCTTTTTTGTGCATATATTTACATATATATGTGTATAGGGAAGAATCTTCACCAAAGTGTTTGTAGTGATTATCTTTGGGAGATGGGATTTGGGATGTATTTCTCTATACCATTTGAATCTTTATAATGAACATGTTTAAATTTTCACAAAAATAGTGCATCTTTTTAACTTTATATCTTTGGTTTAGGAGGTGGTTGAGACTATGTAAAGAAAATCTGGTGGAGGTCAAGAACATGTGAGGCTAGCATCAGTCACATATGATTTATTGTAAACATTGAGAGAATGGGTTTTGTCGTTGAACAAGAAGACTTCAGCTACTGGGAGTGAGCTGAGAGTGAAAATACCACACAAAATGAGAAAGGACCTACCATGCTGAATCCAGAAACACTAATAATTAGCCTTACCAATTTCATATTACCATGTAAAACTGTAAACTAACATTGCCAAAAAAAATGAAGTATATTTCATTTTTATTCAAACTCTAATTCAGGTTCCAATGTTCTTTTGAACATTTTGAAAATTAGAGCCTGTGAAGCCAAACAGCCCTCTGTGAGTGCCAGAGGGGCATTTTTGCCATCTTCTTCCTCAATTCAGCACATTTTCATCTACTTGGTATATAGAATTGTTGTTTGCACTTGCTCATGGCAGGAAAACTAATTATTCACATAATCACTCAATGTTTTGATTTTATATTATTTCTTCCAAATATAATTTTTTCTTTGCTATTATCTTTAGAACTGAATGAGATATCAGGAGAGAGCAGATTTGCCTAGGATCCCTCACACTGGCTATAGTACTGGTCAGCATAAGAAGCACATGGTAAATACCACTTTTCCTTGACACCTTAAGAAAGGAGTTTACAAGGGTTTACAACCTCTCCAAGGGTAAGAATGAGGAAAAGATAATCAAAGGGAAAATTCAATTCCACAAACAATTGCCATAGAACTAATAAGGGCAAAGCATTGTACTGTCACACCTTTTTGTAGCACCATCCTACAGCAGTGATCAAATGCTTTCCAGACATCATCATAAGGCCTTCAGAGCATTCTGGTATGATAGATAATTAGCAAATGCCATGAGGACCCACAACAAGTAACATAAACCAATAAAGAGAAAACTTGTCCTGAATATTGGAGAACTCATGGAAAACTGAAGCTACCTATCTCCCAGATTTACATTCCATCAACTTGAGAATCCCTTTGCCAACTCCAGTTCTTATCCCAAAGTCTATCCTAGGCGTCATTTATTCCTAGTGATTCCTGACATTGGAATAATTAGAGCCCCTAGAAAAAGTTCCAAACATTTGACTCTTGTTCATTAAGACTCATCCAAAAGACTCATTCTAAACCCTGGAAGACTTTGCTGATAACACACTTACTTTGTGTAAATTATTATCCAATGCTCCCATTTTCCACAAACCTGACTTAGACCTTACATGATTACTTTAGCTACAAAACAGCCTTGGATTAGCTAACTTGTGCCATCTAAAGGCTATAGTGAAAACCTCTTTGACCAAGAAAAATAAAATAAAGTAAAATAAAATAAATTTTTTAATAAATAATATTTATATCAGAGATTCTCTACAAAATGAACTCAACAAAACTGTTCTGTGTGGGGCTAAAATATAAAACAGATAATGATGGAAAAATATTATTGATGTCAAGAAACCTCTGAAATCTAGTCTCAGGTCTGTTGCCAACAAGCTGCAGGACTTTAGACAAGTTATTTGACCTCTCTGGACCTCCTAGTTCTCATCTGTAAAACAGAAGGGTAAACATGATTTCAACAAATCTTTGACAATGCTATTTTTCAATTTTAGTAAATGAAAAACTTTATATTTACATGAAATTCAAAAAATGAGTAGATTTAAAGTAGGATTAGTGAATTAAGAGAGAAGTAAAATAATTCAGAGGATTTAAACTATTCCTCAATTTTTCTGGGCATACAGAAGTGCATTTTCCAGGCTGCCTCATAGTGACCATGTAACTGAGTTCTAGTCAAAGGGATGTTGGCAGAAAGATGGGTGCCACTTCTATTTCTAGCCCATAAAACTCTAGCATGTGTGACACCCATAATGCTTTTCCCCATCCTAATGTGTGACAATGTTGGGAGGAGCTAAGTGTCTGAGTTACTCCTCAGAGTAGAACCACCTATTTCCCAGAAATATTAATTTGAGCTTTTATATGAGCAAGAAAAAAACTTATTTCATGTTTTAGCCATTATATATCATTGAGGTTTTATTACCAGTTAGTTATAATTTACTTAAAAACAATATTTTTTATTCAAATTGACCAAGAACAGATTTGTGTTTATTTCTGCGACCCCTTAAAAAGTACCAAATCAAAAATCATTTGGGATAGGTAACTATCTAATTTTACTTGTGCTGTGAACTTAAATAAGAATATGTAAATCTCAGTTGTTGCCTCAACAAAGAAAGAAAAATCAAAAGGAAGGAAGGAGGGAAGAAAGAAAAGATACTATGAGCTATGACATAATCAAAGCTAAAAGGTAGAGACCACTTCCAATTTGAAATGTCTCAGTACCTAATACAGTATCTTTTTGCACATAGCTGTTGTTCAATTTCTTGAATCAAACGATGAATGAATGAATGAATGAATGTTCCACAAATCCGAGTCATTTTTAAAGTGGAATATGACAAAAGAATCTATTACCCATGCCATAGAATAGCTAGATTTAATTCATTCATGGTCAGACTACCATCAGCAATACCTGCAGTACAAGAGAGAAATTCTAATAATAATGTTTACTCTACCAAGAAATGGGCTATTTGGACATTTATTCAATACATACACCAGCATCTACCCCCAAGAGGTACATGTCCTCTGTCCCCAGCATAGCTTCTCACTCAGTACCTAAAGATTACCCATGGAGCCTCCTCTGCTTTTTTCAGTATTAACACCCTCATTCAGAGTAGCACTAGCACAATGATTGAGAGCATGGTCTCTGAAATAATAACTCCTGGGTGAGAACCTGTCTCTGAAATTTTTAATCTTGGGAATTTGGGAAAGTTACCTAAGCTCTCCTCTTCTATAAATGGGAGTACTAACAATAACCATTCCTCCCATTGCTATGAGGATTCATTGATGAAAATAGACGTGTAGCACGCTGCTTAGCATACAAAGTTAACTCTCAATAAAATTTAGATATTATTTGTTTCTGTAAGGAGATAAGATGTTAAAATGGCAGGCACCAGTGGAAAAAACGTGAGACAGAAAGTTGGAATTCCTAGATTGTAAATACAGTTCTTTGCTAAATAGATATTTTAACATGAGCATGTTACTTAACATCTGTGAGTCTCAATTTTCTTATCTTTCAAATGAAAATGGCCAGATGATTTGTATTTTCCCTGCCTATTCTATGATTCCACATCTTGTATCTTATTCAGCTTTGTGTAATCCAATGCTCAATACTTTGTTCTGTACATAAAATACTGACAGACAATTCCATAATCTCCCTTTGACACATACTCCAATTATTTTAAGACATAAGACTTCACTCCTGGCATATTTGCCATATGTTAAAGTGTGTAACAGGAAAGACAGGTGGAGGCAAACAGGACTCAGATGCCCTATCAAACACCTTGAGGGCAGATGTTATAGCGAGGAGTGTGGGATCCAATAGGCACATCTGCAGAGAACATCAATAACTCACAGAGGTTGTCACATTTATCTTCTAGCAAAGTGCCTCAGGGATAAATAGCAAAATTCCAAGCACAGAAGGCAGTCAAGAAATATTTGTTGCTTTGTTTATTTGTGTAGAACACTCATTTTGTCATCCAAAAGAGCATTTGAAGAAAAAAAAAAGTATCCCTTTTCTTATTTCCATAAGGGATTATATGTTTTAATTTCCTTGGACCAGCACAAAGTAGATTCTCAATATATGTATGTTTAATGAATAAATCATTCTGGATCTTCTAGTTCTGTAGTTCAGGAATACAGGCTGCTGGAATCTTATATATCAGCATATATTTATAATTCTCTTAATGTGGTAAATCATAATAATGCCCCCCATGGAGTCACTTCTCCCTGTATCTATGTCACTTGCAATATGATATTGTTGTCTCACCAATAAAAAGCAGGGACTCTTTTTCTACCCCTTAAATCTGAGCTGGCCTCATGATTTATTTTAACCTTTAGAATTACATAGAAATGACATTATGAAAGTTCCAGAACTTAGATTATTTTAGGCTTACACCTTTGCTCTCGTAGTACTCAGCCACCATGGAAGATAACTTGGGTTTAAATACTGATGAGACAATGTAGAGAAAAAGATTCCAGCTTTCCAACCATCCCTACCAAGGTCCCAAACATTGTAGTGAGAACATCTAGATTCTCCAGCTCCAATAAACCTAACATGAGGGAGTCTGGGCAAAACCAGCAGAAGAAATACCCAGCCAACTCATAATTAGGAGAAATAGTAAACTGTCATTGTTTTAAAACACTGAGTTTGGGGATGGCTTGTTACACAGTAGTACATAGTTGGTAGAAAACTATTTCTGGACCAGAATTAAAATAGTCACACAATAGTTTCATACAATTCCATTTTTTAAAAAGATTTTATTCATTATTTTCAGAAAGAAGGGCAGGGAAGGAGGAAGAAAGGGAGAGAAACATCAATGTATGGTTGCCTTTCACCTGCCTCCAGCTAAGGACCTGGCTGGAGACCTGGCTTACAATCTGGTTATGTGCCCTGGCTGGGAATCGAACCAGTGATCTTCAGGTTCGCAGGCTGGCACCAATCCACTGAGCCATACCAGCCAGGGCCATCTTGCAACTCCTTATATGAGTGAACATATTATTCATGAAAATAAAATTATGTCAGCAATTCTGTCATAGAGGAAAAAAAAAAAAAACGGGAAAATTTTTTGAATATTGTGCATAATAAATGATAAAATTTTAGGTTTCATCCATATGGAAATTATGCAGGAAATGCAATGTAGAGGCCAAATACCACATTAAATCTATTCATTGGTCCAGGGCCCTGCAGAAAACAGTTTCCAAATAATAGATACTTTTTAAGAATTAATTGATTAACTTTTACTCATTGAATTTGTTACTTATTTCTGCATACCACATCACCCAAAAGCTTACTGGTGAAAAGAACAACAGAGCAAAGCAGCTTTGATTTAATATAGGAGGAGGCTACACAAAGGCAAGGATTATTATAGATCCTCTTGGGGTCTTGGAGGCTGCTCCCACAACCCTGTTACCAAAAAAAAAAAAGAACACTTATACTAAAAATACATATGCAATAAGATGATGAAAAATAATGTTAGGAAGTGAAACCAGAGACCATAAAGAAGCAAGAAGGAAGCTAATTCTGTCTGAGCCTTTGGGTAAGATATTTATCACAGGTCCATAATCCCTTAACAGAAGCTCTTGAGGCCAGATATGTTTCAGAATTCAGAACATTTTATTTTAGGAAAGTAAGGAGGTTCATATACCAGATATTGCACATGCACTCCAGTATTGTATACCCACACTGCTATATATGCCACAAAAATGGATGCATTTTCTAACTGAGTGGGATAAAGTCTTTAAATAGTCTCATATCTATTTAGGTTGGGTTTTAACAACAAATCTCTTGTTAGTGTGAGTCTTTAGAGTTTTCTGTCTTTCCCAGTTGTGGGATAGGGACTGTGAGCCTGTAGAAGTTGCAAATTCACAGAATCAGAACCTGTATGGCTGCAGATTCCCCTAGGTTGTGTGCATCCATCCCCATTTCCAGGCCACCTTGCAACTCCCTAGCTTCTTCTGATCATATGTGTCCCACAAACTCAGATTCCTGGAGCTGCCTGCCTCATTCATATTTAAAGTTTCCTAGTGATTTTTTTTTTTCTTGCCTTGGATTCCAATTCAGGGGTTAGGTTTACATACTTGCCCTGCTTATCTCCAGCCTCTGTTTTCAAGTTTATAGCTACCATTTTAGCTCTAACAGCTCAAGGGAACTACTGCATAGCCTGGGAAGTAGGCTAGTTACCACATTTGAACCATACCTTTAGCTGTTTCCTGACAAGGCAAAAAAGAAGTATAACTGTAGATGTTGGAAAGAAACCATTATTTTTCTTATGTCAAATTCTGACAGGAATTTAGTCAAATATACTATTTAAAAGGACATACTTCTAATCTGAGAGTAGAGGCATTCACAAGGTACAACACTCCCAGAAGTCACAAAGTAGATTTTTAATTTGTCCAAAATGAAAATATGAAATTTCTTAACAGAGTTAAAAGACAAGTGATCAACTAGATGGAAATGTTGCAACACATAAAACAAAGAATTAATGAGATTGCCTACAAATTACTAACAAAAGGACTAAGAGCAAATGAATAGAAAAGTCACAGAAAGTACATTTAAATGCCTAAAATTATATGAAAAGATTCCTGATGTCACTAAGAATAAGGAAAACATAATTTTAAAAACTAAAACATAATGTTTTTATCCATCAGATCAGCAAGAGTTAAAAATTTGATAATAATGAGTTTTTACATGGGTATAGAAAATAACACTCTCATACACTATTAGTGGAAGTAAAAATGGTACAACTTTGCAAAGGGTAATTTGGGAATGTTGTCCCAATGTTAAATGCAAATACCCTTTAACCACAATTCCACATCTAGAATTCAACTGGCATACATGAACAAAGATACGAGTAGTAGAATTTTTCATTGCAACATTTGAAATAGTGACCAAAAAAAAATGCAAACAACCTGTCAATTAATGAAAAACTTAAAAATATATATATGGGCCCTGGCTGGTGGCTCAGTGGATAGGTGCTAGCCTGCGACCCCAAAGGCCTCTGGTTCAATTCCCAGTCAGGGAATATAACCAGGTTGCAGGCCAGGTCCGTAGCTGGAGGCAGGTGAAAGGCAACCATACGTTGATGTTTCTCTCCCTCTCTGCCTCCCTCCCTGCCCTTCTCTCTAAAAATTATATATATATATATATATATATATATATATAGAGAGAGAGAGAGAGAGAGAGAGAGAGAGAGATCAGGAATTTGAATCTATAAGACCCTGGTCCACATGCAGCCCCAACCTATTTTTGTACCACTTGCAAACTAAAACAGTTTTTACAATTTTTAATGACTGGAGAGAAAAAGCAAAAGGATAAGGGAGAAAAGAAGAGGCAACAGAAACCTTATGTGACCTGGAAGGCCTAAAGTATTTACTATCTGGTCTTTGCAGAAATGGTTTGAATTAACCAAATTATAGAACACTAATCAGACCATGAAGATAAAATTAGGGGAACATGTTTAGAGCCAAGCAGTGAATGTGACAAATTTATCTTACCCTATCATTCCTTAGGCCTCTGCACCAATTCTAATAGTACACACATGTACGCATGTTAATTTAAAATGACTCTCCACATTGAACACTTTCACTGGCAAGTGGTTATCTACTTCTCTCAATTAAACTATCACAAAATTATAACCTCACATGATCCAAAACTTTATCTGAGCCTTAATTGGATGCATGGGTCCTTCCACAGCTTCCCTAACTAGTGGCTGTCAAGAATTGCAATGATGCTGACCATTTTAGCACAGGGCAACATTAAGTGTTGTTAGAGTGGTACATGGGGATATATATACCATATATAATCAGAGACTTGTGAATTATTTTCACATTTTAGTTTATTGAATAAGATAACAGTTTCTAAGCACCTGAAATAAAACAGTGGCTGTTGAAGGAACTTTTGTTAAGAGCGATAAACAACCTGGTTCTGAAAGCAGAGAATTTATCCAAGTGTTCTGGATGTGGTGATCTGGGGCCAGCAGATGCAATGCAGATGTTTTAACATCTGTTAGAGGAAACTGTTATGCAATAGCCTTTTACTTCAGAAAGCTTTAGTTATCATTTTAGATTCAACACGGTGGTTAATTTAGAAAACCAGAGGACAGATTATTCTCTGGTTATGGAATTTAAAACTAAGTGCTCCTATAGAAAAGAGACATCTGCAAAACCAGAACTTGCTTTGGTGTTTTACAGCTCATTGTACTCACAGGTGGTTCTACTCTCTCCTCCATCTCTGTGGCACCCTCTGTGACCCTGGGCAAGTTGTGTTACCTCTCAGTGTCTGTTTTACATGAAACATAGAAATGAAACCTTGTGTGCCTAAAACTATGATGAACCAGATCATTTCATGAGGATATGTCTAGCAATAAGACCTACGACCCTGGATTAAATCCAGAAGTTATGACACTTTTTGCTTTCTTGCCTCAAAACAGGAGTCATTTATATTCTTTCCTTGTTTTAACTCCATGGCACCCTAAACAAGGAAGTAGACCTGGGTTATTCTGACTATCCATGTCTTCTTCATTTACACAATTGTGAATTTTAACAAGATTGGGGATTAAGGAATGTGCATGTCAGTGGGAAAATCCTAAATTGTGTTCTTTCTATCCCACAATAAAACCATTGTGTCATTACTGAAGACATGTTCTTATTCAGTAATGACACTATGCCTGTTACTAGTGCTCTACACCTGACAAAGTCCAGGCAAAGTCACCAGCTATATCTCTAATTTCACTTGTGAAAACTAGGCTAGCTCTAGAAGCCAGATCTCTTGACATGTAAGGGAGCTCTCTCCCTCTCCTTTATTTCTACCTTCAGACTGTGTAAATAAGAATATAAATACTTCCAGAGTGAAAAAACATCAAAAACCACAATGTTGTGCTGAAAAGAGCATAAACATTGGGAACAGAGAGACCTGGTGTTGACTCCTGGCTTGCCCAATCTCAGTCGCTTTATATACTAATTCTGAGTGGATTTTAAATGGGTTTTATCTATAAAATGAAGAGTAGAATACCTCCCTCATGTGGTAATTAGCAGAATTAAACACAAATGATATATGTAAAGTAAATATAGTGGACTCTGAATCAGTGCTAAATCCCATAATCTCAGCATTCAAAAAATTCTACCTTATTTTGAGTTTAAATCTTTTCTGTTACATTTTATCCATTCTTTTCACACTGTGGAAGATTAGATAGATGCTGCTGATAAATAGGTAGCTAGATAGATAGAGATAAATAGATACGTATCTTTCATACACATATAAAATCTTCAATGCCTCAATGAACTATAAATTTTAGACTATGAAAGGGAGGAAATCTGAATATAGATCCTACATCAAGATGGTGATCTTGGTCATTAGTTTAGTGTAGACAGAATGGTACTACTATGTAACTATTATAGAAAAATTTCAAACACCAAAATTATGGGTACCTCATTGTATCATATCAGTTGTCCCACCCAAGTATTATGAATAAACAGGGAGAGAAGCTCATTTTTGCAGGTGAGGTAAAAGATTTCATTCTGAATAACCAAGAGGAAAAAAGAGGTGACCTAAGTCACTTGTTTTAATTTTAAAAAATAATGTCATATTTATTTTTATATTCATCACAGCAATAAAATGGTAGAATTCTAATACAGGCAAAATACTATTCATTTACATTAGGTACAGCATTACTTTAAGTCTGAAAACAGAGGGAATTGATTCATCTGCCCTGCTTTCCCAGGCTAGCAGCAGTTTAAAAACTATAAAAAGACTGGACTTGACTCTCACAAAGTAATTTTCTTAAAAGCCTTGCAAAAAAAAAACTAAGGGTTTTCAAATGTTGGGCCTGACTTCTTAAAAGCAAAATGGTTTTGGCAAGGCCAAGTGTGATTTTGTTGAAACTACCACAGCCAAAGGAAAACTCTACCAATTTTTCAGGAATTGAAGCAGCAGCATAGCAGCATACCAAGCAAGTGGCAAGGCTACAGTAAATCTACTTACACTGGGAAAATAATGACAGTTCAGAGTTAAGATTTATCCCCAAACAGAGATTCATTAAGCACATAGTGTGCTAACCACAGTGTACTCTTCAGGGATAAATTCAGAACTCTTGGCATATAAGATGTTAGAGCTGGAGCAACTCTGAACTTCTTTTATAAAGGCATGAAAAACATGAGAAGCATGTCTCTGAACTTGAGCCAACTCATAAGGCTGCCATGCCCTCCTGTTTTGGCAAAAAAGAAAAAAGAAAAAGAAAGAAAGAAGGAAGGAAAGAAGGAAAGAAGAAAGAAAGAAAGAAAGAAAAATGCTTAGCCTCTAAGTGGTTATCTGTCCTCAACATATTATTCTAATCTGTGATATTCTGAAGTTAGAGAATTAAAGATAAAAGCTTGCGAAAACATGATTAGTCACTCTGACTGAAGAGGACCCTATATTTAAATATAAGTTCATAGGGCCAATTATTTATCATTAATTTTATTTATCTTTCCTCATCTATTGATAATCTTCAGCAGATACTATAGATTTATTTGCCAACAAAAATGACTGCATAGTCTGCTTTGAAGGAAAATAATGTATTTGAGGAACAAATGATGCAAGGCAGCAATGCTTGCTGGGGGAAAAAAAACAAATAAAAAGAAAAAGCAAGAGGGTAATCTAAAACTAGAATAAAGTGAGGGATGAAATCAAATAGTGGTGAAATCCATAAGCCAGGATTAGGATATGCACATAAGGAAAAGATAGAAAATAGAAGAAAAGGGAAAGGGAGAAGTACATATAGTAAAGAAAAAGAATGATAAAGAAAGGAGGAGAACTGAAAAAAAGGCATAGTAAGTCAGAGTTAGAGGAAATAAGAACAATCAATCATGAGGTAAGAAGAACACACCTGTGACCATCTCAAAAAGCCCCTGGGTAATGTGGTAAAATGATCTTGGACATGTTTGCCCCTGAACTGTTTTATATTTGCATTGTTTGGTCCTGTATTAACTGCAGGGTATTTTTAACTGTATAATAGGCAATGGAAATCAGACCTGTTAAACTTTCAATGTGTAAGTATGCCTTAGAATTTTTTCCCCAGTGAGTATGTAAGAGAGTAGACAAGATCAATGTAATGGTAGTTGATAGAAAATATGATGTGTGTTAAAGAGGTCTGTGGGGGCAAATGTGCATGGAGGGATACAGAGACACATAAGATAACCCTCAGAGAAATACAAGAAATTTCACATAGAGAATATAGTCTAAGTGTCAAGCAAGCTTAAGATGTTGGTGTTATGACTGATAGAGGCAAAACTAGTGCCTGAGTAATTCTTTACAGTGTAATTCTTACAGTCATACAATTATGTAAAGCTAAAGCTATCTTATTCATAATTATTCTAAACAGTTAAACTCAGAGACTACAGCCAGCCATGTGAACAGTTAAAATCATATTACAACTTTTCATGATGTTCCACCAAAGCAAGCTTTGATGCCAGTATTTCTTAGTTAACTTCTAAAACTCTGGGGTAGGCAGAATTTTAGCCTCTATGATCTTTACTCTGTGACATTACTCTTATAGTTATGTTATACTTCATGGTAAAAGGATATTGTGCATGTAATTAAGATTACTAATTGTTTTACCTTAAAACAGGAGATTATTCTGAGTTATTAGGGGAAAAAATGAACCCAATATGAAATTTAAGGACCCAAGATGGTGAAGGAGTAAGTGGAAGTTACACTAATCTCCTCTCAGGACCAATCTAAAATTACAACTAAATGATAGAGAAGTCAGCCCTCACTGGTGTGGCTCAGTGGATTGGTGCTGGCCTGTGAACCCAAAGGTCACTGGTTCCATTCCCAGCCAGGGCACATAACCAGGTTTCAAGCCAGGTCTCCAGCCAGGTCCTCCAGGAAGCTAGAGGCAGGTGAAAGGCAACCATACATTGATGCCTCTATCCCTTTCTTCCTTCCTCCCTGACCTTCTATCTGAAAATAATGAATAAAATCTTTTTAAAAGATAAGGAAAGAAATAAATGGTAGAGAAGTTATCCTGAGTAACCAATTAAACAATAGCTGGAAAGAAGTCTTATAACCAAGGACAGACAGAAGAAACCACTTCAATACAATGAGACTGATAGAGAGTGTGGAGAAGATGAGAGAGGGCTGGCTCAGCCTCCTATGGGTGGCAGTAAAGTGCTGGATGAATAATCAAGGGGTAGGGGTTCCCCCTGAGAAGTGTGTGGTCTAAGCTGGGGTCCCCAACCTACAGCACCAGAGCTAGAAAGGAACCCAGATAACAGCTAGCTGTGAAAAGCAACAGGGTTTTTTCTATTTGCCAAGGAGAGATGGCTGGAGACACAGAGAGCTCTTAAAGGGCCAACAAACAAAATTTCATTTGCAGCCACTTACCCTGAGCTCTGGCAGAGGGAGCACTGAGTGGACTAGAGATGCTTGAGGAGAACTTGGGGTTAGGGGCTCTGGGGAGAGAACTGAAGGAACAGTCACCAGAATCCCTGTGTTGAGTGAGTCGTTCTCCACACTGCAAGAGCCACCTTTCTCAGGTAGAGCACTCCGCTTCCAAGTGGCATCAGCCTCAAGCAGGTATTACTCTGTCCCACAGTGTGGTACTTAATCCAGGCTGCTGATTACAACTTGAATAGTTTAACAACTGATCAGTTTAATGGCTGATTGCTTTAACAGCTAAGGCAGAAAATACAAAGAAGCAGCCAAAATGGGAAGATAAAGAAACAGACCCCGAATAAAAGAACAATAGAATTCCCCAGAAGAACTAGATGAAATGGAGGCAAGCAATTTATCAGATAGAGAGTTGGTGATAATAATTATAGGGATACTTCACAGCATGAAAAATGACATAGAAACCATAAAAAGGGACCAGTCTAAAATAAAGAATGTTGAATGTAATGTAACAACAATAAATAAATAAATAAATATAAAGAATATAATATTTGAAAAAAATAATACACTGCAAGGAATAAACAGTAGGTTAGATGAAGCTGAGAACTGAACCAGTGATTTGGAAGACAAGGTAGAAAAAAATACCCAGGCAGAGCAGCAAAAAAGAAAAAAGAATTTTTAAAATGCAGAGAGTTTGAAAAAACTTTAGACAACATGAAACATAACAACATCCACATCATGGGACTAGCTGAAGGAGAAGAGAATGATCAAAGAACCAAGAGTCTATTTGAAGAAATAATGACTGAAAACTTGCCTAATTGAGTGAAGGAAAAAGACACAGAAGTCCAAGAAACTCTGAGAGTCCCAAATAAGATGGAAACTGATAGGCATCATGATTAAAAAGACATGGCTTAAAGACAAGGAGAGAATCCTAAAAGCTGCAAGAGAAAAGCAGGGAGCACCAATTAGAATGACATCTGATTAATCAACAGAAATATTTCAGGCCAGAAGGGAGTGATGTGAAAACAAAGAGCCTACAACCAAGGCTACTTTACCCAGCAAGGCTATCATTTAAATCTGAAAGAGAGCCCTGGCTGCTGGCACAGTGGATAAGGTACTGACCTGTGAACCCAAAGGTCACTGGTTCGATTCCCAATCAAGGCACGTAACCAGGTTGCAAGCCAGATCCATAGCTGGAGGCAGGTGAAAGGCAACCTTACATTGATGTCTCTCTCCCTTCCCCTCTCTCTAAAAATAATAAATAATTTTTTTAAATAAATAAATATGGTGGGGAGTGGGTGGGTGGGGAAGGGGGACAAGGGGAGTAAAAAGGGGATGGACATAATACAACAACAATAAAATTAAATTTAAAAATAATAATAATAAATAAATAAATAAAATTGAGGGGGAAATAAGGAGCTTCCTGGATAAGAAAGAGCTAAAGGAATTTGTTAACACCAAACCAGTACTGCAACAAATGTTTAAAGGCTTACGTGAAGAAAAAGAAGAAGAAGAAGAAGAGAGAGAGAGAGGGAGAGAGAGGGAGAGAGGAAAGAGAAAACAGTGAAAAACAGGCTAACAACAAAATGTAAATCACCTTAAATGTAAATGGCTTAAATGTTTCAACCAAAAGACATAGGGTAGCTGAATGGATAAGAAAACAAGGCTCATATATATGATGCCTCCAAGAGACCCATCTCAAATCAAAAGATACACACAGACTAAAAGTAAAGGAATGGAAAAAGATATTTCGTGCAAATGAAAAAGAAAAAGAAAGCTGGGTGGTGTAATAGAGTTGGGGAGGGGTCCCCAAAGTCCCTCATGGTTTTGGGGATGGGGAAAGGAGATAATTCAGCTTTTAAGATACTTTGCATATATATGACAAGTTGGTAACTAGATCATAGGTGTGCTGCAGCCCAGGGCAAAAGGATGGATGACACGCATAAGATACTAGCCTTTCCTGAAGGGAAGCTATGCTGCCCCAGGTAAAAGGGTAGATGGTAGGCTTAAGATACTTTTCATACAGTGATGTATGGTGCTGTGGGTCAGCATATAAAATTAAGGAGAGACATGAGAATAAAAGAAGAGAAGTCATGAGGTCTAAAAGGGTGTACATGGGGGTCAGCTAGGAGGTCTGGTGTGTGGAAAAGAGCCATGAGGTAGCCAGCTTTGTAGAAGAGTTGGTCCACCGTGGGAGAGGGCAATGCACTCGGAGTGAGTATAGAAGAGATAAGGGGAGTAGCCATGAGGAAGGAGCTGTGAGCCAAAAGGGGATTCAGCCATGCTGGCTGAAGAGAAGCGGCAGCCATGCAGTTTGTAGTCAGGATTTGGCCATGCAGCCTGGGCTAGTAGGGAAGCAGCTATGCTGCTACTTTGATCATGCCCACTCCAGCTGATTCTTAAGCCACCAAGGACTCTGCCTTGCAGCCCTGGACTCTATCTGGATCCTTGGAACTCAGGACATAAGGAGAGGACACTCAGAACTTGTGCCTTTCCTGGACTTTACCATAATCCAGTGTAACATGGCAGATGCTTTTCTGGACTGTTATACAGAGGTTGATGACAACATACCCCAGATCCTGAAGGAGAGAGCTGATGGATAAGGAATGGGGAACTATTGGGCTTGGTTTTGACTTATAGCCTTTTGGAGAGCAAGGGAAGTACTGGGACTCGTGGGAAATAGGTCTCTGACCTGAAGTGCTCCCAGCCCCACCCAAGGTTGGGATATTGTAAATAAAGACCTGTTTTTCTCAACACTACTTGTTGGGTCATACATCAGGGTGCCACATGAATAAGCCCCACTTTGCTCAGTAACAATAGCAGTACTTATATCCAACAAAATATATTGAAAACCAAGGCCGCAAGCCCTGGCTGGTGGCACAGTGGATAAGGCAAACCCAAGAGGTTGCTGGTTCAATTCCCAGTCAGGGCACATAACCAGGTTGCAAGCCAGGTCTCCAACCAGGTCTGTGGCTGGAGGCAAGTGAAAGGCAATCATACATTGATGTCTCTCTCCCTCTCTGCCTCTCTCTCTTCTTCTCTCTCTGGAAATAATAAATAAAACCTTTTAAAAAAAGTTACTTTAAAATAAATGAAAATGAGGATACAACAATCCAAAGTCTGTGAGACATTGGATAAGCAATCCTAAAAGGGAATTTAGGTCTATCTCAAAAAAAAAAAAAAAAAAAAGCTCAAATAAACAACCAAACTTTACAGTTAAAAGAACTTGAACAAGAATAACAAGCAAAGCCCAAAGTAAGTAGAAGGAAGAAAATAATAAAGATCAGAGGAGAAATTTTAAAAAGTGGCATCATAAAAAATGTTACAAAAGATTAATAAATCTAAGAGCTGGACCTTTGAAAAGAGAAACAAGATTGACAAACCTTTAAACAGACTCATCAAGAAATCAAAGAGAAAAGACCCAAATAAGTAAATTCAGAAATGAAAGAGGATAAATAACAACTGACACCACAGAAATACAGAGGATTATAAGAAAATATTATGAAGAACTGTATGCCAGCAAACTGGACAGCCTGGATGAAATTGATAAATTCCTAGAAACACACAATCTTCCAAAACTATATCAGGAAGAATCAGAGAATCTGAATAAAAAGAGAATCAGAGCATCTGAATACACCCAGTGAAATTGAAGCAGTATTCAAAAAACTCCCATCAAACAACAAACCTAGGCCCTAGCTTCACAGGTGAATTACACCAAACGTTCTGAGAAGAACACCTCACCTTCTCAAACTATTTCAAGAGAAGGGAAGTCTCCCAAACTCATTTTATGAGGCCAGCATTATCCTAGTTCCAAGACCAGATAAAGACACTGCAAAGAACGAAAACTATTAGCCAATATCCTTGATAAACATAGATGCTAAAATCCTCAACAAAATATTAGAAAATCTAATACAGCAATATATCAAGAGATTGTACACCATGATCAAGTATGATTTATTCTGGTAATGCAAGATTGGTACAACATTCACAAATCAATAAATGTTATTCACCACATAAACAAAATGATCACATCACATGATCATATCAATAGATACAGAAAGTATTTGAAAAAAGCAAGCACCCATTTATGATAAAAACTCTCAACAAAGTAGGAATAAAGGGAACATACCTAACATAATAAAGGCTATATATGTATGACAACCCACTGCCAGCATTATGATCAATAAGCAAAAACTAACAAGTATTCCCCTTAAGTATGGGAACAAGACAGGGATGTCTGCTTTCACCTCTCTTATTCATCAACATCATACTGAAAATCCCAGCCACAGCAATCAGATAGGAAGAAGAAATAAAAGGCATCCAAATTGGAAAGGAGAAATAAAATTGTCATTATTTACAGATGACATGATACTGTCCATAGAGAGCCAAAATATTCCACCAAGGAACTACTAGAACTAATCGATGAATTCAGCAAAGTAGCAGAATACAAAATTAATATCCAAAAATCAGTTGCATTTTTATATACCAATAATGAACTAACAGAAAGAGAAATTAAGAAAACAATCCCACTTACTATAGCTTCAAAACAAATAAAATACATAGGAATAAATCTAACAGAGTACATAAAAGACCTATTCTTGGAAAATTATAAGACACTGAAGAAAGAAATTGAAGAAGATATAAATAAGTGGAAGTTTATATTGTATTCATGGGTAGGAAGAATTAACATCATTAAAATATCCATACTATACAAAGCAATCTATAGATTCAACAAAATTCCTATCAATATTCCAATGCTGTATTTCACAGAACTAGAACAAATATTTCAAGAATTTATATGGAACCACAAAAGGCCCTGCATAGCAACAGTGATCCTAAGAAAGAAAAACAAAGTTGGAGGAGTCATGCCACCTAATATCAAGCTATACTATAAGGCCATAGTAATCAAAACAGCATGATACTAGCATAAAACCAGGCACATAGATGAACAGAATACAAAGCTCAGAAATAAATCCACACCTTTATATTAATATGCAACAGAGGAAGCAGACACATACAATGGGCTAAAGATAGCTTATTCAATCAACGGTTTTGTGAAAATTCAATAGATATGTGGAGAAAAATGAAACTAGACTACCTTCTAACACCACACACAATAATAAATTAAAAAATAGATCAAAAACTTAAATGTTAGACCAAGGACCATAAAAATCCTAGAAGAAAACATTGGCAGCAAAATTTTGGACATTGCTCATAGCAATTTTTTATTGGCTCTATCTCCCCAGGAGACAGAAACAAAAGAAAAATAAACAAATGGGACTACATCAAACTAAAAAGTTTCTGCACAGCAGAGGAAATCATCAAAAAATAAAAAGACAATCCATGGAATGGGAGAACATATTCATTAATACATCTGATAAGGATTAATATCCAAAATTTGTAAAGAACTTGCAAAACTCAACACCAAAATAACAAACAACCCACTTTTAAAAATAGGCAAAGCACTTGAATAGACATTTATCCAAAGAGGTCATACAGGTAGCCAATAGACACATGAAATGATGCCCAACATCACTAACCATCAGAGAAATGGAAATTAAAACCACATTGGGATACCATGTCTCACACCTGTCAGAATGGCTGTCATCAATAAGTCAACAAACAAGTGCTGGCAAGGATGTGGAGAAAGGGGAATACTTTTGCACTGTTGGTGGGAATGCAGATTGATGCAGCAACCATAGAAAGCAGTGTGGAGATAGCTCAAAAAATTAAAAATGGAACTACCTTTTGACCCAGCAATCCTACTTCTGGGAATATATCTGGAGGAACCCAAAACACTAATTCAAAAGAACATAAGCACCCCTATGTTTATTGCAATTATTTACAATGCCAAGATATGAAAGCAGTCCAAGTATCCATCAACAGATAAGTAGATGAAACAATTGTGGAACATTTACATGATGGAATACTACTCAGCCATTAAAAAGGAAGAAGAAAATTTTATCCTTTGCAACAGTATGGATGGGCCTGGAGAACATTATGCTAAGTGAAATAAGCCAGTCAGTGAAGGGCAAATACCATATGATTTCATTCACATGTGGAACCTAATGAAAAAAAACTAAACTAATAAGGAAAATGAGGACAGAGTCATAAATGGAGAGCAGGATGACAGCTAGTGGGGGAGTATGGAGTAATGATGTGGAGGAATTAAACTAAAAGTAGGAAGGACTCATGGACATGGATAACAGTGTGGTGATTGGTGGGGTGGATATAAAATAAAATAAAATAAAATAAACCCAATGCAATCACATAAGCACTGAAAAAGAGAAGAGGGAGTGAGAAAGATGTGGCAGAAGAGGATGCCATATAGATTCAAAGTATGAGAACAACGATGTGCCAAGTGCTGGCTGGAGGTAGAGAGCCATGTGAAAAGCATGAAATTAAGTTTCTGTCAGGCTTTTTTTTATTATTATTATTATTTTTTTTTGTATTCCTAAGTATATTCCATTTTATTTATTTTATTTTATTTTTTCCATTGCCGTTTAGCTTCTTTATGCCTCCATTCCCTTGCAATCGCCAGCCACACTGTTGGCCATGTCCATGAATCCTTTTACCTTTTTGCTTATACCCTCTATGCTATAAAGTGACCCCTACCAGCAGCTCTCATTCTGCTCTTTATGAAATTGTCTCTATTTTGTTTGTTAGTTCAGTTTGTTCATTAGATTCCAGCTGTGAGTGAAATCATGTGGTATACATCTTTCTCTGATTGGCTTCTTTCATATAGCATAATGTTCTCTAGGTCCATTCCTGCTGTTGCAAAGGGTATTTTTTTTCTTTTTTTAAATTATTTTTTATTGTATTGTTACAGTTGTCCCAATTTTCCACCTCTGCCCCCTCTACCTAGCACCTCCCTCAGGCAATTTCCACACCATTGTTCATATCCATGGTGTATGCATGTAAGTTCTTTCGCTATTCCATTTTCTTTACTGTACTTTATATCTCCATGGCTAGGCTAATCTGTAACTATCTATTTGTACTTCTTTTTTTTTTTTTTTTTTAAGACTTTATTTATTATTTCCAGAGAGGGGGAAATGGAGAGAGGCAGAGAAGGAGAGAAACATCAATGGATGGTTGCCTTTGACCTGCATCCAGCTGTGGACCTGGCTTGCAACCTGGTTATGTGCTCTGGCTAGGGAATCAAACCAACGACCTTTGGGTTCGCAGGCCAGTGCCTATCGACCAAGCCACCAGCTAGGGCCTCCTATGTGTACTTCTTAATCCCCTCAACTCTTCACCCATTCTCCCACACTCCCCTCCCATCTGGCAACCATCAAAACCCTTAACATATTCATGTTTCTGTCTCCGTTCTTATTTTTTGCTTAGTTTGGTTTTTACATTCAATTGTTGATAGATATGTATTTATTGCCATTTTATTGTTCATAGTTTTGATCTTCATTTTGTGAATAAGCCCCTTAAACATTTCATATACTAATGGTTTGGTAATGATGAACTCCCTTAGTTTTTTCATGTCTAGGAGCCTCTTTATCTGCACTTTGTTCTAAATCACAGCTTTGCTAGGCAGAGCAATCTTGGGTACAGGTCTCCACTTTTCATGACTTTGCATGCATCTTGCCATATGCAGCTTGGATGAGGATTCTCCCCCATAACAGCCAAAATGAATGCAGCCCTACCAACACTTTAATGTTGGCTTTGTGAGACCCAGAGAATAGAATGCAGTTATGCCATTGTCATCTCTTGGCACATATACAGTAATTACTAAAATTTGCCCTGGCTGGTGGCACAGTGGATAAGGTGCCGGCCTACGAACCCAAATGTCACTGGTTCGATTCCCCAGCCAGGGCCTATTAATGAGGTTGCAAGCCAGGTCTCCAGCCAGGTCTGTAGCTGAAGGCAGATGAAAAAGGCAACCATACATTGATGTCTCTCTCCCTCTCTGCCTCTCCCCCTTCCCCTCTCTCTAAAAATAATAAAAGAAAATATTTTAAAAAATTTTAATTCTGTGGCACACTAAAAAATATATTATACTTTTTTATTAACCTAACAAAAAAGTAGTCATAATTTTGATTCATTCACACTGGACAGGTATTATGTTGGCTGTTGTTGTTCTTTTATTTGACAATTTAAGTGAAAAGAGGTCAGTGCCCCTGACTAAATAGTAATATATTGAATATTTTTTAAATTCTTGCAACACACTGGTTGAAAAATCCCTGAGCTATGTCATGCCAGACTTCAGGTCTACAGATCTATTAATAACAAATGGATGTTGCAAGTTGGTACATTTGGGGCCATTTGTTACAACAGCAAGAGAAAACTAATACATATGCTAAATCCTCCTTGGTGGCATGTTGATAATTAATTCTCTGGGCAGTTCA
This sequence comes from Noctilio leporinus, assembly GCA_004026585.1. Taxonomy (NCBI): domain Eukaryota; kingdom Metazoa; phylum Chordata; class Mammalia; order Chiroptera; family Noctilionidae; genus Noctilio; species Noctilio leporinus. The sequence goes on from PVIW01005133.1 coordinate 52,887, forward strand.
TATTTTGCAGAACCTGCTACCATGTTCATGATTACAATCATATGGAAAAAGGCTAATTAAACAGGCTGTTTTCAATGACTATTTCTGGCAGGTTTCTATCAAACTACAACTATGATAAGTTTTGTTGTTGCTGCTGTTTTGGGGGGGGGTTCCCATTTTTTAAATTTAATTTTATTGTTTTTGTATTACATCCATCCCCTTTTTGCTCCCCTCTGTCCCTCTCCCCACCCACCATTCCCCCCCAAAGTCAATCCCACCTGTTGTCCATGTTCATGGTTCCTTTATACTATAAGGTTTTTAATGTTATTCACCATTAGGGCATGTAAGAAAATCAAATCAAGATATGTTTAGGAAATTAGTTTGAGTTTGTGGAACTGAAATTCTTAAAACTTTAAAGCATTTTAAGGCTGTGTGAGAATAATAAGTACTAATAACTGTAGAATGTACTATCTACTCGTATTAGGCAATATGATGTTGTAATTTCATGCTTTGAGCCACTCTCCACCCCAAATAAGTGTACAGCAATGACAAATAAATGTAAAAAGTGAATAAGTGTAGCCAAGCTTAGAAAAAGCTAAACATCTCTGTGAATCAGTAACCAAACATTCATTCATCCTTTTAAAAATCTTTTATTCTACACCTACTACTACAAGATAGATATTGTTTAAGGAACAGGAAACTGCACCAAACAGAACAAAATCTCTGCCCTTATAGAACTACAATCCAACAGGAAAAAAACAACAACAACAACTAAAAGAAAAACAAACAATAAACCAGATGGATGCAGCAGGCAAGGGCAGCCAGAGGCTTATATTCTTACAGATGGAGACTTAAAATGCCCCATTGGGGGTAGAAGACAAGAGTCATCCTGAAAGCTTGACTAGGATAGCAAGGAGGCTGGAAAGATCTGTAACTGACAAGTGCCTGAGGCCACAGCTTATAAAAAGCTATGTATCTATCCACAAAAGACAAAAGCAGGTATCCTGACAGTCAGGACCTGAGCTGAGCTGCCATTGGCTAACTGATTGAATCTGTTGTATTCCCAAATCACCAGTGATAATGAATGCCCTGAGCTGTCCCTATGAGACCTGGTTCCAACAGGGGCCAATAGGGGCTTACGTGCAGACAACTGTATCAAAGTGGAGAGGGAAGAATGAGCAAAGACAAAGGAAAAAAACTTGCCCTCAAGAGTCTACAAAGTGAAATTTTACAACACATGAGGAAAACTAAGCAACAAAATGAAAATAAAAGAGGAATCATGATATGACTTTAGGATGCTCAAATAGATAAAGAAATAATGCTTTATGGAAAAGATAAATTATAAAACAACAGAAGTAGGAATGAGCACAGGCATTTTAAAAACAAATCTTAGAAACAAAAAATGAGAGTTAAAACTTTAATAGGCAGTCCTGGCTGGTGGCTCAGTAGATAAGGCACTGGCCTACAAACCCAAAGGTCACTGGTTCAATTCCCAGTCAGGGCAACATAACCAGGTTGCAAGCCAGGTCTCCAGCCAGGTCCATAGCTGGAGGCAGATGAAAGGCAACCATACATTGATGTTTCTCTCTCTCTCTGCCCCTCTCCCTTCCCCTCTCTCTAAATATAATAAATACAGTCTTTAAAAAAAAAAAACTTTGATAGGTAAGTTGATGGTAGGGAATTAATAAAATGGAAGAATAATGAGAAATTGACCTAGAACCTATTACAGAGTGATAGGGGTAAAAACATAATTAATTTTACTTAGACCTATTTATGAAGTGATAGAAGTAAAAATATAATTATGAAAAAGCAGTTTAAAAATATGGAGTATCAATTGGGAACCTGCAGCAACGGGGAGTCTGTAAAATATATCTAATGGAAGAGTCACTAAGACAACATGGGGAAATGGCATAACTTTTCCAAAATAAAGGACATTCAGGAATCTTTAGATTAGAAGTGTCCACCAAGAATTACACAGTTTAAGCTGGTACATTTGGCCTGGAATTATTTCATTGCAATAAAGATGCTAAGGTAAAAAAAAAAAAAAATCAACCTTTAGAATGCACTATTTTTAAAAAGCTTTAGAAATCTAAGCATAAGAATTTATACATTAACTAAAATGTTTCTTCCTAAGCAGCTTTGAAAATTAACAGAAGACATATAAGTAAATTTGGAATTTCTAGTTAAAGCTGGAAGACTGAAAAAAACAATTAGTTAAAAAGATTGAAAATCATTGTAAAAATTGTATCTAACCATACTAAACTATTATTTTTTCTTAAACTGTCTTCTCCATTTTGTGGAGAAATAGATTTGAAATTACCAAAAGTCAAAAATAGAGAAGAAAATGAAGTTAAAATAGAGGAAATGAAATTTAAAATATACTTGGTCAATCTGGAAAAAAGCAAACAAGGAGAGAAAAAAGGTAGACAAGATGTGTCAAACATAATAATAAGAATTTAAATTACCAAAAAGACAATTTAAGAATTATATGCCCCTGATAACATGATTATAAAGTATGTAAAGCAAAAACTGAAGTACAAGGGTAAATAAGCAACTTCACAATTATGCTGAGAGATTTAACATACTTCTCTTGTATATGATAAAAGAATGAGCAAAAAAAGGAAAAAGTATGTGAACAACACAGATAACAAACTAACCTAATAGACATATGTAGACCATTGAACTTAACACCTGTAGAGTGCATATCATAATGGTATTCTTTTTTTAATTTCCTGCAATAAATTAGAAGTATTATAGAGACAACTTGAGCATAAAAAGTTATTTAGTAGTAGTAGAATTTTATATTCAACAAGTAATTTTTTAAAATACTTCCTATAGCTGCCTAATTTCTAAATTTAATCAAGAATCCCTTTTATAGTAAGATAAATAATCTGAGAAAAAAAATAATAATCTGAGGAACTACTAAGTCTTATTATTTTATCATGAAGGTCATTAAAGTATTAAAAATTTCTAAATATCTTGCTAATTTCAAATCATTAAGATGTTCTAAAAAATGAAAAGAAGTTTAAATGTAAGTTTAAGACAAGAATGAAAGAGTAGAGAAACACTTCATTAGTCTTCTGCCAAAGAATAGTAAAATGTTAATATGTGTAAAATAGCCAAATGAAGCTAATCAATTTATATTGAATATAAAAATGAGAAATCAGCAGATGCAATCTTCCTATAAAACTGTGCTATTAATTTTTAAATGATCAGTTTCTATTTTTAAGTATCTTCTAATTTGCAGAACAGCAATCTGAATATATACTCTAGGAAAAATAAGTAGCTAGGGCCCATTTTCTTAGCTATACATTTAAAAGCACATTTTAATGTTTAAATAGGAGGAATTAGTTTCTTAACTTCTGCAGAAGTGAGTTATTATACAAATTCAGCTGAATGGTATACAAAGTATATTTTCATAAACACAAAAATTCTGGAGAAGCCATACCTAGTCTGTAAGTCAAATATACAAATCCACTTAACACAAACTTTATCCATAAAAACATCCCCACCATATTTGTTATTTCAGGGATGAGTACAATGTCAATACCAATAGTAGTAGAACTGTGACATGGATCTCCTAAACATTTTCCATTCTGCCAAAAGTAGAGTCCCAACTTCATGTTTAAAAAATAAAACTAGAAAACTAAAAAAAAAAAAAAAAAAACTTTTATAGGAATTTCAATTATTTGGGAGGAAACTTTTTTTTTAAGATTTTATTTATTATTTTTAGAGAGAGGGGAAGGGAGAGAGGCAGAGAGGGAGAGAAACATCCATGTATGGTTGCCTTTCACCTGCTTCCAGCTACGGACCTGGCTGGAGATCCTGGCTTGCAACCTGGTTATGTTGCCCTGACTGGGAATCGAACCAGTGATCTTTGGGTTCGCAGGCCAGTTCCTTATCCACTATGCAGGAAACTTTTTTTATGTGAAAGAGATATAAGAGAGAGAAAGTAAAATGGGGACACATAAACATGAGTTGTCAAATGTCCTAGAATACAAAAAAAATACAAAATTTTCTAGAAAAATATAGCAAAAGCAATATAGGAATCTAAACTGCTATGAAATATTGGGAATACTATTTAGTCTTTGTATTTTCTGTTGTTGTTAAAACAGCCTTAAAATAAATACTCGCTCATCCTTCCCTTTCTACAAATCTGCATTTTATTTCTTTCAAGCTCTCATTACGTCTTGATGGAAATAATAAGAATATTTTAAAAGATTTTATTCATTTATTTTTAGAGAGAGGAAAAGAAAAAGGAAAAGAGGGAGAGAAGCATAGATGTGAGAGAGAAACATAAATCAGTTGCTTCTTGTACATGCCCTGACCAGTGACCAAATCTCCAACCCAGACGTGTGCCCTGACTGAGAATGGAACTAGCAACCTCTCTCTTTATGGTATGATGCCCAACCAACTGAGCCACACCAGCCAGGGTAGTAATGGAGATTTTTCTCAATGGAAAACAAATGAAGTTTCAAAGGCAGCTTTGAGTTTATGCATAGATCTTATAGGACACTGAAGGCCTGCCTATTCCAGACACCTGTTAAAGTAGCCTGTCATTATCTAGACTTTCCACTAATTTGTTACAGTAGTAGAGTTTCTTTAGGGATAAGGAGTTAATTCTAAAAGATACCTAGTGTTAATGCAAATTATTATATTAATGCTACTATTTTTCCAATCAGCTAGCTAATTGTGCATGACTAGGAGCAGATGTACATAAGGGAAGGGGATGTTAATTATTTCAAGTCAGTAGATATCCATCCTCACTGTGACAGTAAGGGTGAGAAAAGTATTCAGAGAATAAGATATTGCCTTAAAAGCAAATATGTGGAGTTGTTAAACAAAGCCATGTGGGAACAGCCACATTGTACCAGACACTTGGGAATAGTAAGACCACCAAAGAACCACATTTTCCTACTTCATCATTTGATCTCCTAAATACTTTCCATTGCCAGAGGTAAATTTATTTACAGTATTATAATAGCATGTTAAAAGTACCAAAAGAAAGCAACAGTACAGGTAACCCCAGTATAACATGGTTGTTATAAGGTTTTTTAGGTTCCTAAAAAATCTGTGTTACACGAAACAAAGAACTAGCACAAAAAAGGGGGCTAGGTTTCAAAAAAATTTTTAAACATACTATTATATTTTCATAATGAAGAGAAATCTTTATTGAAGCAATTTTCACCAAAAGCATAACATACTAATGTGTATTAAATAATGTTTTCTTCATCCTCACTACTAAGCACTATTAACCAAGGGTGTGTTCTTTTTGACAGGGTATCTTCATCCTCTGAACTTTCTTCAGCATTATCTTGACTTCTATCCTGTACTTTTTGCAAAAAAAATTCTGTTACTACTTACTACTCCATGAACAAAATGGATTTAAAATTCTAATAAATTTTAAAATTCTGCAGGCAAATCTGATATAACATCCACACTTGAATGAAAAACTCAAATGTGATATATTTCGCTTTTAAAAGCTTTTATTACATTCTGAGTTATTCAGGGATTTCCCTAACCTCAAATGAGGTATCTTTTGCTCTTAAAAGTTCTTATTATGCTCCTTGTTGCTTGCACAAATTTCTCTACTTCTCAAACCATGTTAGATTGAAACCGTAGTCTAGGATGCCATGTTTTGTACAAGAGTGTTCCACAATTCTCAAACTTTGTTAAAAAGAAAATGTGTTATAGAAGTGCCATGTTATACAGGGGTTGCCTGTAATGTAAGATTTATATGCCTTTCCACATTTAGTAAAAGGTACTCTTTTTTCATCTATATCCATGCCCTGCTTCCTGCCTTCAAATATTAATTCTGCTTACCCCTAATTCCTTATGTGCCTACTCCTACAGCAGGCCAAACATAAAACACAAGACCAGTCAGTGTCACTCCACTATAACATTGAACAATTTAGGCCAAGGGCAAAAGGGAGTGGAAAGTAGCTATCCTTGTATATTTCTAAAATCAAATGCCACAACTTTCCTTATTAGAAGTGTCAAGCCACCCCATGAACTAATATTGGGATCAAAACCAGATGATTACCCCATTTAAAATTACCCTGTTTTCTCTCTCACACACACACGCACACACATACACACAGAGGCTTTCAAGCAAATATTTCCCAAAAAGAAAACCACCATAATTTACTTGGGTGGAGGGGAGGAGAGGGACAGGAAAGGAAAAGAGAAATAAATTAAGGTTTCACAGGGCATAAGTAATAGGACATGGACATGGATCTTTACCATTAGTAATTGTTCTGCTATTCCGGGAGAGAAGAGCAAAGCTAGGGTTGAAAACAATTTAGGATTGACCAGAGATAAAAGCATTAACTCCAGTGAGGGTGGGGAACAGTATTCAGAAATACTGAAAAGTTTTGTTTTCCTCACCCTGTGTCTTGGAACCACCAGATCAGAAGTTGGCAACTCTAGATTAAACATCATAACAGCTGGGATGAAGAAACTCTTCACAGAAGGGCCACCCCAAAAGTCAGGAATGAAAAAATGTTAGAGGAATAAACACAACAAAATCCCTCAGGAAAACATATCTGGCCACTGGGTGGGTATCAGTCTTGTGTTATACTTGATATGCACTGAAATTTCTTCCTTTAAGATAAGGACATTTTTTTTCCTTTCAGAAAGTTGCCTAATTTTTAGGTATTCATCCATCTTTCACAAAGAATTTCAGTTCCAAGTATATTGTTCATAGAACTTTTTCTTTTTAGCCCATTCCCTTGATCTAGGATTTTAAAACATTACTTATAAGAGTTACTGTGTAGAGAGGAAGAAAGGAAATAATTGAATAATTTCTTCTCCTGGGAGGAACAGACTGGTTTTTCATATCATTTATCCTGAAAGACATAATAGACTACTACTGCTAAATCCTGCAACATCTCTTGGTAGCAGCATAATAGGTACCCTACATTCATTCTACATCATTTTATTTTGTCTTAATTAGCTTAATTCCTTCCCTTGATGCTTCAGCATACAAAGTTCTTTCATCCTTCCCCCATACTGATAGCATTTTTTTTTTACCGATAAGTTATTTTTACACAAGAGATTTTGTACACTCAATTGGGCTCTAAATGTGTATACCTTTGCCTTCCCATTACTTATTGACCTTCATCGCATTACCCACTCATGATCTCTTATGCCCATCTTGTGGTGTGAAAAGTGAAAGCCTATAAAAACTACAACAAGCCCTGGCTAGTAGCACATTGGATAAGGTGCCAGCCTGGGAACCTGAAGGTCGCTCGTTGGATTCCCCAGCCAGGGCATGTAGCCAGGTTGCAGCCAGGTCTCCAGCTGTGTCCGTGCCTGGGGGCAGGGGAAAGGCAACCATGCATTGATCTTTCTCTCCCTCTCTGCCTCTCTCCCTTCTTCTCTCTCTGGAAATAATAAAATAAAAAATAAAAAGAAAGAAATAAAAAATAAATAAAAACCACAACAAGGTAGGAAACTAACTCAAGAACAGGCTGTCAGAAGACCCTAGAAAATAATGTTTAAACAAGATCAAAGTTAAGGACAGAAAGAGTATCCAAATAAACAACTAAAGATTTAGTTCCATAAGTGATATTTTTTTAAAATAAAGAGAAGCCCTGACTGGTGTGGCTCAGTGGATTGGCACCAGTTTGCAAGCCCCTGTGAACCCAAAGGTCGCTGGTTCGATCTCCCAGCCAGGACACATAACCAGGTTGGTGGCAAGCCAGGTCTCCAGCCAGGCCTTAGCTGGAGGCAGGTGAAAGGCAACCATACATTGATGCTTCTCTCCCTTTCTTCCTCCCTCCCTGCCCTTCTCCCTGAAAATAATGAATAAAATTTTTTTAATTAATTAATTAATTAAAGAGAAATGCAGAAAATCAAGCATGCATATATATATATATATATATATATATAAACTTGGGCTTTTCCCCCATTGAACAATGAATTCTCTAAGTAAAAGAAAGATAAAACACTGAGCTAAATTGACTTTAGATTGCCACATGAGTAGACAAGTTGTTTGCTCATATCTAAGGAAGAAATAAAGTTCAAGTGCAATATATGAGATATGCGTTCAACTTTTTTCTTTTTTCTAACATTTTAGGGAAACAGGTTTCTCGAGAAATTCAAATATGACACCAAAAGACGTCCTCTGGAAACTTTGAAGAATGTAAGCCAGTTATTGGACAAGCCTTCCTTGAAAAACTAGGTGAAATCTCCTTTAAGCCAGGGACAGGCTATATAGAGTAATATATATTGAACACTGGCTTGTCAGTCAAACATACTCTGCGTATAAATTCTGCTTTTACCAATCAACACATCAATGACCGTAGGCAAGTTACTTAGCCTATGTAAGCCCTAGCTTCTCAGCTGTAAAAATCGAGGTAATACTGACCTCCTCAAACAGGGCTGTTAATGGAAGTTAAATAAAGTAACATAAATTCTGGTAAATAAAAAACTAATAATAATAATAATAATAGCTAAACTGTATCTAGTAACTATGCCAGATGTCAGTACTGTTTACATATATTACTTTATTTAATCCTCACAACAATCCTATGAGTTATTCAATATATGCTATATGTAGCCATATTTCACACATGAAAAAACTGAGGTTAAGTAATTTGCCTGTGGTCTATCCATTAAGAAGTGGTAAAGGTAGGAGTCAAATCCAAGTGCTCTTACCCAGTATACAACTTATTACTACCATACTACTACTATTTGTTGTTTACCAATATATCCCCAGTACCTAGCACAATGCCTAGCATAGCAGACATTCAATAAATACTTCTTGAATTGAACTGAATTTCTAGCATTAGTTATACTTAGGTAGGCAAGAAGTAGATAGTCCAGTTAACCAAATAAATTGTATTCATATTCATAATATCTATTGAAAAGCATAACTGGCACTTTTACTTGAATTAACTTGTTTTTATTAATTTGAGTGAACTAAATGGGAACTTGGGTAGATAAAGCACACTCTAATATTCATAAATGTCACCAGAAAATAAAACTATAGATCAATATCACTTATGACTATAGTTGTAAATATCCTCAACAAAACACTAGCCAGCCAAATCCAGCAACATACAAAAAGAATTATACCCTATGGGGTCAAATAGGATCTGTCCCAAGGATGTAAGGTTATTTAACAGATGGACGTCAATGCAATAACTATGAGGGGCCTTGAAAACAGGATATATAGCATTTGTCATTTTACTAAGAAGTAAATGTGAGACTGGTTGTGAAGGTGTACTTGATGTATACACCAGGAGTGTGCCCCCTGAAAAGACAGAATTTTCCCATTTCTAGATCCTTGTCTTTGTAGTAATTTCTATAAAGTTATGGTGGAAAAAAAAGGCTTCTTTGTTGAAAAGTGGGCCCCTAAAGTCAGCCAACAGATAGAGCTGTAGTAGTATTCATAAATTTGGGAATTCTAAAAGGATATTGGACAAATCTTTGGTAGATATCAAGGACATACCAGACAAAATGTGATAACTGTGAAAAATAAAATCCGATCACATCAAAGCTACCCAATTGGAAGACCAAATAAGCCCTCAGAAATTCAGCAAAAAATCCTGGTGCATACTTTCAAAATCCAGTTTATCTTTATCTTAGCATCTTCCCAACTTGTGATATGTTCATGATTTCCTGTTTAAGTGTCTTCAGAAACTTTAAAAAGAAAATTTTTCAATGTTTTCACACTTTGAAAAATAGTACCAGCAAATGTCAAGCCTATCATAATAAAATAATTTAAATGTGCATGCAAAAAATATGAAATTGGTTTGCATTGTATCATTAACTTAACCTAACCACATTATAAAGTAAATATTATGTTCTTTGAACATCATAAAAGTAAACTAATGGCTCAGAAACATGTGCAATATGACTAAATTAGTGTTACTATGGAAACTTGATATTTTCAGTTTCCTGACCCTTAAGGTTGATTTCAACACTGCAATTTTCTGTGTTTTCCATCTTGCTGCTATAGTTTAGTACAATAGAAAAGCATGCTGCAAATCAAAGTTATTAAACCCTCCCAACTAAAATTGGGAAATAAAAGTAGAAAAAACTATATTCTTCTTTTAAAATTTTCAGTCATATGTCATCTATGGTTCATTCCATAATGCAAGGGCTCATCTGGCTTGTCTTTATTTTTCCCAACAGTTTGCTGGCAGATTCACAAACTCAAAATAAATAGAATTTTTCCACTATCTAATTCTGAATTTGGCAGGGAAACTCAATGATGAATCTATTCCTACCTCAAAAAAAATGTTTTCTTTTATACATTTCACTCACCCATATACACACAAGTTTGCAGGCTAGACAAAAACAAAAACAAAAAAAAACAAAAAACAACTTGATTGTTGGGGGGTATTTCCATCAGGAATAAGTCAGAAACAAATTCAATCCTAATGCCTAAAATTTCAAATAGGAATAATAAATTTTCCACCCCTTTTCATCTTGGACTCCTTCCAGGCTCTCTGAGGAGATAAATCCCATAGTCTTGACCACCACGAAGAGAATATTCCTCCATATCCTCACAATAGCAGGTGGCGCTGCAGGCTCACGGCTTTACCTACCCCTCAATCTTTAAAAAAAAATTAAATAAATACAAATGTCTCACAGCCTATACAAACTTTTACCCAGCTAAATTATACGGACTTACAGTAGTAAAATAATTTAAACAGTAATTTGTATCATTTCCTGCACAAGTAAAGGAAGGGTTATTATTATCTAAAAATGCTTTCCCTACTAACATTTTTCTCATTTTTTTCAAATTAAACTTATCTCTGTAATTCTCTACCTACCAAGTCTACCTTCCATTACAAACCTTTTCAAAAGTGGCTTAAAAACTCATTCATTCTAGTTTGGAACTAAAGCCAGGGAAGTGATGGAACAACCACCCTGCTTGTTTCATGTAGATGCCTAGAAACAACTAAAAATTTCTATTTGGAAAAAAACAAACTGGGGTTATACATGGACCTTTTTTACTGTGGAATCTGTGAGCATTTCTCTTTCAAGAATCACTTTCAGTTTATGTGAGGAAACTTATCCCCAGGGCATTATTTTAAGGGGGGTTATGAATTTATACTACATAGCACCTCTAAATTAATTTTACCAAAACATTTTTTTATTGTGTCACTACCCTACTCAACAACCCTCAACAACCTTCTTTCTTTCTTCATTGCCTACAGGCTCAAGTCCTAAAAGGACCTTAACAATCTGGCAGCAATTAGTGCCTGGGACCTCACTTTCTACCCTCTCTACCCAGACTCTCTCTCCAAACAGAGTAAGGAGCGCTTGTAGTTCCTAAGCCAGTGGAATATGGTGCTTCCCATGCACCAGCAAAGCTAGGTACTGTATTGACACTTTCCTTTTTCCAACAGGAGGTTTATCCTGTTTTTTCCTCCATAATGCCATATTGGTTGTATTGGAAGCAGACACCTTAGATTATTAGACTGTTAAGAGTTGTATCCACAACTGATGAAGAGGAAGGAAAAACACCCAGAGATCCTGAGTTTGGAGAGAAAATGAAATTTTGGATTGTCTCTCTTTGGAGAGAGGTAGTAAATGTAACCATGTGTGGGTAAGAAGGACAAAAATATGGATGCTGAGTAGCCAGAGATAGACTGTATAAGGCTCTGTGAGTGCCTCCCCATCATATTATCCTCTCTGTATAGTAGCCTTGCTGTCTGATTGGCAGCAAACCACAGCTTCCACTATAGGTGGATCCTAATTTATCCAACCCTATGATTTTCACCTTTTTCACCTCATGGTACACATAAATGAATTACTAAAATTCTGCAATACATCAAAATATATATTTTTGTTAATCTGACTAAAACACTGGTATAATTTTGATTCATTCACACCAGATGACTTTTGTTGTGATGGCTTTTGTCATTTTTAAAAATTTGACAATCTAAGGGAAAAGAGGTGAGTGCCCATGACCAAATAGTCAGGCATTGCATGTTTTAAAAATTCTTGCAGCACATTTGAAAATCGCTGGTCTGCAATTCCACTGCTGAGACTATACCCTAAGAATCCTGAATCACCAATTCAAAAGAATTTATGCGCTCCTATGTTCATAGCAGCACTATTTATAATAGCCAAGATTTGGAAACAGGTTAAGTGCCCATCAGTAGATGAGTGGATCAAAACACTGTGGTATATTTACACAATAGAATACTACACAGCAGAAAGAAAGAAGGAATGCCCTGCCTTTTGCAACAGTGTAAATGGAGCTGGAGAGTATTATGTCAAATGAAATACATCAGTTGGTGAAAGACAAATATCATATAACCTCAATTGTAAGAGGAATCTAATGAACAAAAGAAACTAATGAGCAAAATAAACCAGAAGCATGGAATCATGGGATAGACTGACTACTGTAAGAGGGGAGGAATGAAGTGGGGACTGATTGAAAGAAGATGAAGGGATTAGTCAAAGAACATATATCAAGGCCCCATAGACAACAGTGTGGGTATTGACTATGGAAGTGGGGGACAAGCTAGGTGTAGAGGGGTGAAGGGGGAAAATGGGACAATTGTAATAGCATAAATAATAAAACCCTTTTAAACTGAAAAAAAAGTAAGAAAATTGCTGATCGAAGTCAATCATTTCATCATGTGCCAGACCTAGGTCATTCATTCGGTAGCTGTTACTCTCCCCACCACTGTGATTGCTTTAAGGATGTACAATCAGAGCAAATCTGAGAACTTTTCTTCAATGACTAGAAAAAGCAACCCTCTTCTCTGCATATAAACAAGGAATCATATAGTCTATATGTGGTAGCCAGATCCCAAGATGGTATCAAATGATTTCAGCCTCCTGTCACGTTTTTGTTTAATCCCCCTCTCACAATGTAGCAGGGTTGATCTGTATTACCCACAGAATAGAGAAGAAGTGATGATATATCACTTCTGAAATTACATTATAACATACTAGGTTCTTTCTTCTCTCTCTCTCTCTCTCTCTCTCTCTCTCTCTCTCTCTCTCTCTCTCTTTCTGTATCTATCTCTCTCTATCTCTTTCTCTCCCCCCGCCCTCACCTTCTCTCCCTCATTCCCTCATCACTATCACTTCTGGGGGAAGCCAGCTTCCATGTCATGAGAAACCCGTAAGGAGATCCACATAACAATGAGCGGAAGCCTCCAGCCCACAGGCACATAAGTGAACTTGGAAGTAAATTGTCCAGACCCAGTGGAGTCTTAGATGAGCACAGCCTTGTGACTCTCAGACTGCCACTCAGCTAAGTTGTGTATAGAGTCCTAGCACACAGAAACTAAGATAATAAATGTTTATTGTTGATCCACTGAGTTTGAGGGTAATTTGTTATGTGGCAATTGATAACTCATCCACCTGAGAAACCATCTCACAACTAAGAACACCAGACTGAAGGCAAAGGGAGGGCTATGAGGATCATGGAGAAGAAATGCAACTACAGCCCTAATCACCTTTGAAGCTCACTTTACCCCCAGTTCTTTTCTGTTATATAAGCCAGTAAATGCCCTTTATTTTTAATCCCATTTGAGTTAGGTTTTCCAGTACTTACAAAGCAGGCTGATGCAGAATTTGTCTTTGGGGGCTTATTGCCCCAAATGTTACTTCCAAGCTTCCCTGATCTCTGCCTGTTTGTTCATGTAGCAGCCCTTTAGTCTCCGTGTACTTTATTCTTATTCATCCTTCGTGGCACTGTTCAAGTCTTCCTTTCTCTGAACTGATGACCACTGCAAGAGGGTATCTAGGTAATACAGTTCTTTAGCCGTCATTTGTGTTCAGTTGGCACTTGTCATACACCGTCTATTTTTGATGAGTATATGTTTATCAAAATAGTAACATCCTTGAAAATAGAGACCATTTTTTAAAATAGATTTTATTTATTTATTTTCAGAGAGAGGGAAAGAGAGGGAGAGAAATGTCAGAGAGAAACATCAACTGGCTGCCTCTTGAAGGGCCCCCACCCAGGGGACCTGGCCAGCAACCCAGGGATGTACCCTGACTGGAAATCGAACCATGACCTTTTGGTTCACAAGCGGGCGCTCATTCCCCTGAGCCACACCAGCCAGTGCAGGGACCATTTTTATATACTTTTAATCCCTACAGTATATATATCATAGAAGGCACTCATTAAATGTTGACTGAATCCGTCAGTCAGGGTTTCTTATGGAAATGTGAACTACCTGACTAGGAATTACATATCTTCTTTTTGTCAGGTCTGATGCCAAGATACCTGCTGTGGCCAAAGGAAAAATCAGAAGAGGTTGCCTTCTTTTTGCTGGCCCATATTTTTCTCAACTTTATTCTTAGATATGCAATAATGGAGAAACTTATACTGTGGTTATTAAATGTATTTTTGAAGCATGTGTAATGTCCATTCTAAACAGCCTGAACTCAGTAGAATACAAACTAAAATGTCTTTTTTCCCCCAATTACTACTTTAATCTTTCTCTGCTGAATCTTTCTTTCCCGTCCTTAACAATATTCTGGGCAGCTCCCACAGCTTTGGAATGACTACATTATTAAGAAGTCCAGTCCAATTTAAAACCTAATTTTCAGCTCCTCCCTTTGTATATCTCAGACTTTTGTGGCCAGGACCTAAAATGAGGAAGGGGCCCTAGCTGGTGTGGTTCAGCAAATTGTACCCAACCTGCAAACCGAAGAATCATTGGTTCGATTTCTAGTCAGGCCACATGCCTGGGTTGTAGGCCAGGTCCCTTCTGTTGGGGTCAAAGGAGAAGCAACCACACATTGATGTTTCTCTCCCTTTCTCCCCCTCACTCTAAAAATAAATAAAATTTGAAAAAATAGAAGTAGCCCAGGCTGGCATGGCTCAGTGGACTGAGCAATGGCCTGAGAACCAAAGGGTTGCCAGTTCAATTCCCAGTCAGAGCACTGCCTGAGTTGCAAGCCAGGTCTCCAGCAAGGTCCCCATATGAAGGCAGATGAAAGACAACTATACATTATTGTTTCTCTTCCTTTCTTCCTCTCTCCCTTCCCTCTCTCTAAACATAATGAATAACATCTTCTTAAAAATGAGAAAAATGATTGATCTCCTCTGCCTTCCTTCCCTCTTGAGTGGTGGACCTGGGGGCTTAGAATAGAGGCAGATACAGCAGCAGGGACAAATGTCTACTTACATGCTGCACTGTGGCCTTCTCTTGGTTGATATTGTTTATTGGCCTCTGTGTGGCAGATATCCCAACACTGGGGTACACATGTGAAGGTTCTTCAAGGATTTGAGGGGGGCCTCCCCAGGGAGGCACTTGAAATACCTCCTCAGTTTCTAGCCCTGTCATTGTCCCCACAGCCTAGGGGGCAATGACAGCTCCAATTAAGCTACTTTCTTTGGGGACTTCTCACCTCACCCTGAGAAACCCACATGTTGCTATCATGCCACAAAATAAATACAGGCTGTTCCACTGCATCACTTCTCTCTGTCCCATTAACACACCTCCATCCTCTGTTTCCTTAATCACACAGGAACTGATGTGATGACTAAGAAATAAATATCATTCCCCTTTTTTAATCCTAATCTCTATAGATGGTCCTCACAGCACCTTCTGGTTTCAAGGGAAAGCCATAGTACTTTCCATTTGGTCAAAGACTCACTACTCTAAGAACACATCCATCTTCCCTAGTACAGTCAAAAATTTAAGTGGATTGGGCATGAGGAGGGTTCAGTCTCAGATGATGATGGGTTATGGAGAGGTGGTGCAGGGGGATGCAGAGTCAGGTTGCTGCTAATGATGCTCAGTCTCCAATGTTCAGTATATGGAGCACATGGTGCCTCTTTGTCCCTAGTTTTGTCTCCTAGTTGCCAAATCCCAACACAACACTTTAATACACATGGCAGAGAAAGAGAGCCTGGTGTGTTGGGAAGAACTGGATTCTTGCCTCTGCTTGTCAGCATTAGTTCTTATAATACTATTATGGCTGTCTTACTTCTCCATACTTTCTCATTTGTAAAATGAGAATACTATTTACTTGAATTAACTTCATACATATCATACATACATAGGCTAAAAACATAGAGTTGCATTAATTTGATTTAATATTTAAGTTGTATCTACAGAAGAGCATTCACTGGAAAAATAAATCAGTTATACTAGTTTCTTAGCACTGATATATATTCCCAGCTTGTCACATATTATGTATGAGGTAATAGGACTATCATGAGAATTAAATGTGATCATGTATAAGGAGGCCTTGGCATAAAGTACTCAATTAGTATTATCCATCATTATTATTATTATCTCTGTGACCTTAGACAAGTCATTTGGTCTCTCTGAGTCTCCATTTCCTCATTTTTAATTGAAGATAATCATAGAGTTCTAAAGATTCTATGAAATCATGGTATCTGGAAACAATTGTAAATTTATTTGTAACTGTTAGAATTATCCATGAAATGAGGGCATTGGACCTTTATAGTATTTTCCTCTTCTAAAATGTCATGCATTTATCATGTGGTATTATGAAGAAAGAATAGAAAATTGTTCACTTTTCAACAAACACTATTTCTTCATTCTATCCATGAACTCACAATTTTCACCAAGTGTGAAAGACTACTCTTCCCTTTTATCATACATTTAATTTCTATCTATTCTCCAAAATGTTTACCTCCTCCATGTGTACATTTTAAGCACCTTCACATAACTCAAAACATATGGAAATTACTTAAAATACAATGGGAAACTACCAAAGATTCAGCCAATAAAACTTAGTCATGGATGTTACTTATTCCAATTCCGGACATCTGAGGTACTGGTGGGAATTTTTCTTCCATCCAGCCTTCAAATGCAAACACTAATTATGGAAATTCCTAATCTTTCCATATTCCCTGCCTGTTGAATAAGGTAGATGTATATCTAAATCTTAAGTGTTTTTAGCCTAACTGGCATAGTTCATTTGGCTGGAGCATCAGCTTGTGCACCAAAACGTCAGGACATATACCTAGGTTGTAGGTTCAGTCCCCAGATGGGGCATGTGTAGGAGGCAAGCATCATTGTTTCTCTCTCTCTTTCTCTCTCTCTCTCTCTCTCTCTCTCTCTCTCTCTCTCTCATCCATAAGTATAGATATGCAAGTCTGGCAAAAATATCTTGCATCAGCCAATTGAAATTTGAAGGAAATATAAATCTAAGTTTGTGTTGTCACTGCTTAAAATTGAAGCAAACTTTATTATGTCTGCCTTTAAGGAATAAAATAATAGTTACTATATTCTTGCTACTTAAGAAATTTAGACTCACAATTATTTCTAATTATTAAACTTTGAAACAGGATATTCACTTGGAAACAAAATCAATTTCAAAATTTCAAAGTTGGAGCCTCTATGCAAATTTGCAAATGCTCTATTTATCGAATCAAGCAAAAATATCTTTGAAAGGTCTTCCTTATTGAGATAGCCCTTTACATTTTAAGAAATATTTTCACATACATTGTTTTATTTCATGTGTGAAATTTGCTGGGAGAAAAGCAGAGCAGCTAAGGAAAATGTGGCTCAGTGATGGTCAGTGACATGTTCACAGGGACTGGAATAACAGAATGGTGAACAATGGTCTTTTGTTTCCCAGCCCAGGTATCCGGCAACAATAACAGACTGCTTTAGAAAATTACAGAGACCCCTGATGTCCAGAGAAAGTATGTCACCTATCATCCAGCCATCAACATGTTAAAATCATGACAGTGAAAATCAGCTGTTCAAAATCATATCTAGCATGGAAAAATCCTTACTACCTTTTTCATTTACTCATTCATGCATTCAAAAACCATTTGTTGTTTTTGAGTGGGCCCTATGGGCCCAGCATTTCCCTGGCACTTGGAATGCACACATGAGTAAGCCAGACGTGGTTCCTACCCTCCTGAAGCTTACAGTTTAGTCAGGGAGAGGGAGTCTACTCACAAAACCACGTGAGTAAATGTATCAGTACCAACTGAGTAAATGCTGTCCAGAGTGAGCATAGCATGCTCTGAAAGTGTCTAACAGAGAAGCCTAGCTTCATCTGAAACATCAGGGGTGGCTGGGATAGGGGCAAGAGGTGGGGAAATAGGGAGCCTCCCAGGCCATTGGGAGATATGCCAGACCAGATGGTCACACCTGAGGCAGGAAGGATAATTGAGCATGCTGTATGATAGCAATGTTATTTAAGCACAGGGGGAAATCTAACAGGTAGTACCCCATAATATTACGATGTTTTCTTTTGGAGAGGAATTAGCGATGTTCATTTTGTCATATATGCTTTACTGAATGTTCTGAATTTTCTGCAATTAAAAATATAACTTTATTGATCTAGGGGGAAAGTCAGCCTAAAGAAAAGGGGAAGCTCTGAGTAGAAAATCCAGCCTAAAAGGTTCTTGTGTGAGAAGGAGGGAAAACACAACTCTCCCAGTCACTCCAGGCCAGAAATCCAGGAGCTAGAATGTGAAGCTGAAAGTAAACTGTACAAGGACATAATTATCTTTGGTAACTTAAAAGGTTGCTAAGTATATAAAGCTATGAATGAAAAAAAGCTAATGTGTATTGAACCCTCTTATGAGTCAAGCACTATCCTATAGATTTTATTGCATTTCTTGGAATAGGAAAATAAGATAATGGTTCTTTATTTCCACAATTTACCTTCTGATTATATTTCTTTCACACTTACTAGATGGTAATCCTCTAGTAATTATGAGGATGAGGTAATCCTCATTTAACAAGTGAGAAAGAAAGTGAAAGTTAAAGAGAAGTCAAGTAATTTGCTTCAAGTCAGGCATCTGTTAGGGGAAAACTGGGATTAAAAGAAAAGATCTGGCTCTCTGCTTCTCCCATTCAACAGACAGCCAAGTCTTCTTGCGCAGTGCCAGCCTCAACCCTGAAACACGACAGTGAAGGTCAGAGTGAACAGATATGGCCATATTGGGCTCCTGGTCACCAGGGTTGCTTTCACTCTGGCAAAGTAGATATTGTCGCCATCATTGATCCCTTCATTGACCTCATCTACATGGTCTACATGTTCCATGCCATGACTGTGCCTTTCAACTTGCCATAGCAGAGAATGGGAAGTTTGTCATCAATGGAAAGTCTGTCGCCATCTTCCAGGAACAAGATCCAGCCAACATGAAATGGGGTGATGCTGCTGCTGAATATGTTGCAGAGTCCACTGGTATCTGCACTGCCTTGAAAAAGGCTGAGGGTCACTTGTAGGGTAGAGCCAAGAAAGTCATCATCTCTTCCCCTTCTACCAATGCCCCCATGTTTGTGATGGGTGTGAACCAGGACAAGTATGACAACTCCATGAAGATTGTCTGCAATGCTTCCTGCACCACCAACTGCTTGCCACCCCTGGCCAAGGTCATCCATGACAACTTTGGTATCATGCATGGACTCATGACCACAGCCCATGCCATCACTGCCACCCAGAAGACTGAGGATGGCCCTTCTGGGAAGCTATGGCATGATGGTCAAGGGGCTGCCCAGAACATCATCCCTGCTTCTGCTGGTGCTGCCAAGGCTGTGGGCAAGGTCATCCCTGAGCTGAATGGGAAGCTCACTGGCATGGTCTTCCGTGTCCCCACCCCCAATGTGTTGGTTGTAGATATGACCTGCCACCTGGAAAAAGCTGCCAAATATGATGACATCAAGAAGGTAGTGAAGCAGGCAGCAGAGGGCCCTCTCAAGGGCATCCTAGACTACACTGAGGACCAGGTTGTCTCCTGCGACTGTAATAGTGACACCCACTCCTCCACCTTCAATGCTGGGGCTGGCATTGCCCGCAAGTACCACTTTGTCAAGCTCATTTCCTGGTACAACAATGAATCTGGCTATAGCAACAGGGTAGTTGGCTTATGGTCTACATGGCCACCAAAGAATAAGAGTCCCCTAGACCAGCAGCCCCCTAGACCACCAGCAACAGGAAGAGAGGCCCCCAACTGCTCAGGAGTGTGTGCCCCAAATTGATCCCCCAACACTGAGAATCTACTGACCTCCAGTTTCCATCCTAGACCCCCTAATGAGGGGTTATGCACCTCATGCACCATCAATAAAGTTCATTGAACACAGCCAAATAAAAAAAAAAAAGTTCTGTAAACTCAAAAGAACCTCCCAGGATTCCTGTAAATGTGACAGGGATTGTTTATATTAAGATTTGTCCATGAGAATTGAGAAGAGTTATAATTATGGTTGTTTCGTTGCTGTCCAAAAAGGGTAAGGTTGTGCTGAAAGGATGATAGAAGACCTGTGCAAAGCATAGTATTTTTAAATACTTACATAGTGCCAAGGACTGTTCTAAGTGAATTAGAAATTTTATCTATTACAATCCTCAAAACAACCCTGTAAGATGTTATTATTATTCTCCCCAGTTTGCAGATAAGGAAACTGAATTACAGAGATGTAAAACAACGTGCCCGATATCACACTGAGCTGCTATTTGAAGAAGTCAAGGTGGATCCAGAATCTATAGGCCTAACCACCAAGCTATAATTTATTCCTAATTCTTAACTGACTCTGGTTCCCATATAAACATGAGTGATCTGTTTCCAAAACTTTTTTCCATGGGCTCGTGGCCCTGCTTAGACCAGAGAAAGACAAATTCCTTTAGGAGCTTGAAGTGGGTAGAAAACTACTCTGACACTGACTACTCTGACTGACATTTGCCTAAGGATCTGAGACCTGTTGTGCGCAGAAGTCAGCTTCTGAGTCTCTGGATGGAGAGGGGAATAGACAATAATACAGAGACTCTGGTGGCCTAAAGTGCTTGCCTTTTATAAAATAAAAAATAAAAAAACAAAAACAAAAGTATCTACCATAGTGATTCTGAAACTGTTAGTACATCAGAACCACCCAGAGAACTTATTAAAATTTATTAAAATGCAGGGGGTTGGGGGGAGAGGGGAGGCAGAGGCAAGGAAGGGGAGCAGTTTAGAAAACAACCTAGTATAAAGGAACCATGGACATGGACAACAGGTGGGATTGACTTTGGGGGGAATGGGTGGGTGGGGAAGGGGACAGAGGAGAGCAAAAAGGGGATGGATGTAATACAACAACAATAAAATTTAAAAAGAAAAATAAAAGACCACCAAAAAACAAAACAAAACACAGTTTGCTGGGCCTCATACCTAGAAGTTCTGATTCAGTAGGTGTGGGGTGGGGCCCAAGAATTTAGTGGTATAGTCTTGTAAGTTCCCAGGTGATGCTGATGTTGCTGGTGGGGATACTTTGAGAACCACTGGCATAGCCCAAGAGAAGGCAGGACCATCCTGGAAAGCAGGACTTATATGAGTGTCAGGCCCTTGCTTCCAACTCCTAAAATTGAGTGTTAATATCTTGCCGCCCCACCCCACCTTCAAAAACCTGGTTCCAGAGTAGATGGATGAGACAGAGAAGTAACTCAAATCTGTAATAAACCAGAACTGGAAATACTTGCTGAGAAACAAGAGCAATCAATTTTGGAGTGGTGGAAGTTTGAATTTTTTTTTTTTTTTTTTTTTTAATGTTTATGTTTACGCTAGGTGCTGTGTGTAGGTGTGGATGTGGATGTGGGTGTGTAAGGAGTTCTGATGTTATTTGGATAATTATTTTTAACTTGAAAGAGAAAATAATACGTACTGGAGCTTTAAAATTAGCACTATGAATCCCAAAACCTGCAAGTTCACCTAGAAATATAAAAATTTCACTTTACTTTTAGTTACACGAAGGAGGTTCTGAAATCGAGTAAGTAACACCCGAGCGCCCTCTGGTGGGAGCTGACTTCTCCATTGTTCAAGCAGGCGTGTTTGCCATACTAAATAACAAATGAGATGACCATTATTTTTTGAAGCCTTTGAAGTTGATGAATGTTTTCTGTACTGAGAAAAAAATAGTTTTTAAATGTTGATGAGAAATGTTGGAGGTTATTGTTATTAAAATAAAAGAAACTTAAATTTTAGATAAGATATTGATCTAAATCAAATCCGCCACTTCTCACATTTTTTCCGACTAGTTTTGGCTCCGTTGACAATTTTTGCCTAAAAAATTATTATGACGATGACACAAGATATTTTTGTTTACATTATAGCTTCCAAATCACTGAAACAACATGTTAATCCACAAAACTAGAATTCTGGTAAACTCTTGAAATTATCTCAAATTATTAATACTTTACTGGTCTCACTTGAAAATGTTAGGGACTTCTGTTGAAGTCACCAGCCTTGTTTTCATTTACTTGACATTTTGTAAAACTATCTTATGCATTTTGTAAAATGTCCTGACCTATGTCATAGATCTTGCTGGGTTCATAGCACATATCTATAGGTTCAAAGCCAGGCCTAAAAGATGCAGCTCAGGACATCTTTAAAATATTAAGTCCAACAGGTAATTTCTAGCACTTGCATGGTTGCTAGTAACCTCTATCTCAATTACTATAACATAATATTGATATTTCCTTACTAATCCTTCCATTCATCAAAAGAGCTGATGAAAGGTTAAATGAATTCTATTTTGAATATAGAAACTGAATTAGACTTATATTTTGCAGTATTTTCTTTCTTTTAGAATTCTAATAGTAGCTGCTAGTATTTAATAAATGCTATTACTATTCACAAAACCTTACATGAAGCGTATTGTTGCTGTTTCCATGTTACAAATCGGGAAACTCAGACTTACAGTGGTTAGAATGCTCATCCATGTACATACAGCTAGTTAAGAACAGAACAGAGATGGTAAGTATGCTTTCACCTCCTTTCCAAACATGTAGAGATAGGCCCACAAGAGGATCCAAATGCTGAGGTCATACTGCCTCCTTCATTTTCTTTGCTAATGAGTGGTATTTTCCAGTAAATTCTATTTGTTGTTCTTAACCTTATCTTTCTTGAGTTTTCCATCCTAAACTCTTAACTAGTATGGCACACTACATTTGCTGTTTTAAATTACTTTGCCTGTAACAATGGAAAAGACAAGTGGGGACATAGGTAGTCTTCTTTTTGAAGGTGCCCCTGGTAATTTAGCCAAGCATTATCTTCACAAACCTGTTTCTCTGTTAGACACCTTTATTTCCACAGAGGCAGCACAATCTTCTCAACCCCTTGTAATCCAATCATCTATAACCTTTGACCTGAGCCTCACTCCAAAATGCAATTAATTGTCCTATCTTTTTTGTCACTGGTCCCCTCCTGTTTCTAGCAGCTTGGTACAGCACCTTGACTCTTTTCTCTGCCTTCCATCTCTCTATGTCTATTTTGTCTTAGATAATATCTGAAAGTATTCTTCCCAAAGCATGGCTCTGTTTGGATCATTGCCCAGTGAAAAGCTCAATGCCCATTACACACAGAACCCCCAAGGCCTTTTGTGACTTGTCTCTAACCTACCACTCCAGCCATTCATCCATCATCCAGCTTTAGCAAACCTTTTGCTCTGGCCACAAACAAGAAGTCTTGGTTGGTCTCAAACAACATGGTTAGGGTGTCCATGCCTTTACTTGGACAATTCCTTCCTATCATTTATATCCCTTTACCCAAAATCTTAACAATCTGTCAAAGCCCAGATCAAACACCACCTTCTTAATGATTTTAACTTTCCTGATTCTGAAAACTATAAATAATTTCTACACATCTGAGCTTTATTTCTACTTCCTCTGAGCCATTATTTTCAACCTTGTGTTACAGGACAAATCCACATGAGTGACCGATAAGCACCTCAGATTTTGCCTCACCAAAACTGGTATCATCTTCTATCATGCTCCGAACCTTTCAGAAACCTGAGACACATCCTACAGTCCTCCTCCCTCACCCTCATCCCTTACTTTGAATCAAAGGCCAAACTTTGTACTCCCTCAACATCGTCTTTAGCATTCACTCACACTCAGTCTTCTTGTAATATCCAAGCTTACGTTCCCTTCATCACTCACTCACTAAACTGTAGCAATTAGTCTCAGCTCTTTTCTCGTCCTCTGATCTTCCCCCCTCAAATTCATCCTCCACATGACCGTACAAGGCATCTCTTAGAAACTCAAATCTTCACATCACTGCCTTACTTAAACCCACCTAGAGTTCTCCTTTACCTATGGAGTGCAGTCCAACACCCATGACATAGAATCACCGTTTCTCTAGTTTTGTGTTCTATAGCTTTTCACCTTCAGTTTACAATGTAGTACCCTGAATACACTCTTCTTTTCTTACACTTCTCTGTCTTTGTTCTGCCTGGGTTCCTCTTCCTCTCTTTTAGGTCTTCCATGTTGCATTACTTGTCAGGGCACCATTTACACAGGATACAATGAATTGTGCCAGCAGTGGCCCCTGACACACTCAACCAACATTCTGTACATCATAAATTCATGCCTATTATTCTGATTCAGTTCAAAATTCTCTCTCTTCTATGGAATTCTTCAGTAGTCTGTAAACATGGCTTCTGTTATAGCAGCTTGACATATTTTTTTTAATCATCCGGTTATGCGTTTGTCTCTCATTACCAGGTTTGAGGGTAAACACCTGACTTTGTGGCTCCAACTCATAGACCAGTGCCTCATACATTCAATAAGTGTTTCTCAAACTGGAATATTATTATTATGTTCATACTACCTCACTTTTAGGACATGACTTGTTAGAGGGGAGGAATTCTGGTTTATAGTATATCTTTACATTCTCTTTAGTCATTGTACAAAAAGCTGACTGAATATCAGAATATTCTGGAAAGCTATTTTATAAAGTTTCTTAAAATTGAGTATATTGTAAAGGTGGCATTTCATACCATTGGGGGAAAGAATAGCAACCATTTATCCAGTAATGCTCATTTTTACAGTACACATAGGGATATAATGTGATCAATAGTTTAATAGTTTTATTGTGATACAGAGCTAATGCTGAGCAAGTAGATAAAATATGCACAAAACAAAGGACTCAAAGCCACTCTGCTGGAATGGCTGGCCAATCTGTTTATTTACTGGAGTATACAGGGTGCACGTAATCAATTGGCAAAATTTTAGTAAAACAACATACCATAGGAGTGTTATATTTTGAAATAAATTTATTCTTATATGTAAATACATATACATAGTCATTATCTTTTTAATTGTTAAAAAATGTCTCTATTTGCTGCAATAATAGACTCAATTTGACTTCAGAATCTTGAGCACACTTTCATGAACTTTTCTATATCCATGGACATCATGTTTTCAGTCTTAGCTTTGACAGCCTCTTTGTTGGAATGAGGCTGTTTATTAACTTCTCTCTCACAAACACTGCACATAATAGTCTAAAGAATTTGCTTCTAGTGAACTAGGCAGCCAGATTTCCTTTGACCAGAATTCAGGAACATTGACACTGAGACATTCTTGCACCTTTTTGGTGTTATGTGCTGGCGCACCATCTTGTTGGAAGATCAAATGATGTCCATTTGCGATTTGCTTCATCCATAGTACAACTACTCTCAAAATGTCAAGGTAAACATCCTGGATCTTCATTAATGATCTCCTAGATTCTGTGTACAATGTCTGGACTTGTCCAATCCTTGCATACCTTATGTTTTCCTTGTTGGTGTGACGACATCAGGATCAGCATCATACACCTTCTTCATGTACATAAAGGGATGTTATCGAAGTCTACAATTTCCTTAGCAGTTCGCCCTGCACGCAGTTCAGAAATTATGGTTGCTCTAACATCGTTTTCCTTCAACATGATGGTTGCTCTCAGATTTAATTTTATATCTGAAACAATGATGTTAAATCATAATCTTAGAAACATAGTTTTTCAAAATTAATAAGAAGCACGCAAAATAAGGAGATGCAAAGTTATTGCCAATGGATCGTGCGCACCCTGTACATTTGCTCTTATGTTTCCAATTGGTGTTAGTAAGGTGTGCCCATGTAATACTGCCAGATCAAAGCCAAAAATTAAAGAGGAGTGGCATATAAAGAAAATTTAAAAGTTTGCTTTGTTGGCAAATATAACATTATTTCTAGCATTGAATAACTAAATGCACTTATATTCAAAATTCCTTTATTTATGAAATTCCTGAAGCAAAAATAACTTGGTTATTATCAATCTAAAACTCTCTAAGCTTTTATTTCCTTGTTCTACAGAAGCAATTATTTTGATAACATACTTAAGTATTGAAAGTATCTTGAGAATGATATTATTGAGTTATAGCAGAATAGATGATATTTCATAAGTGGTATTGGGCCAACCAGTTAATCAAATTCAGCTTATAGATGAGAGAGGAAGGGAATCATTGAACAACATCAGTGTGACCAAGACTGAACTCATCTTTTTTCCCAGATCTGGCCTTCATACCTCTATAAGAGAAGCACAGTTGCTCACACCTCTTTAAGACAGGTATGTCATATCACATTTGCTTGTTTTCATGCTCTGTCCCTAACATCCAATGTATCACCTAGTCTTATTAATTCTACCTCATAAGTATCATGTGCATTTGCCTACTTTTTTGCAATGAAATTCCAACACCCCAGTTTGGACTTCCATCATCTCATATCTCAATATGAAGGATTTCTCAATACTCTCCCAGTAAGTCTATTTACCCATACTCTTGTGCTTTTCTAATCCATTCTTATAAACCACATCCAGAATGATCTTTTAAAAATAAATCCAATCAGCCCTGGCTGGTAGCACAGTAGTTAAGGCACCAGCCTGTGAACCCAAAGGTGGCAGGTTCGATTCCCCAGCCAGGGCACATAACCAGGTTGCAAGCCAGGTCTCCAGTCAGGTCTGTGGCTGGAGGCAGGCGAAACGCAACCATACATTGATGTCTCTCTCCCTCTCTTCCTCTCTCCCTTCCCCTCTTTCTAAAAAATAATGAAATAAAATCTTAAAAAAAAAAAAAAAAACCTTTAAAAAAAAATAATAAGGCAACAGACAAAATTTTTAAAAATAAATAAATAAAATAAATCCAATCAGGTCACTCCCCTGCTTATAACCCTTCAAAGGTTTCCCATTTACTGTAGGATAAAAATTACACCTCCTAATGTGGTCAACAGGACCCTGCATTATCTGCCCCCTTCTGTTGCCTCACCTTTTGCCACTTTCTCCCACAAACCTTCTTATCTAGTCACAATGAATTTGTCTCACTCTTCTCTTATTTTCTGCTTTCTGTTTAGGTGCTGTATTTGCATTAACCACTCTTTTTCCATCCTTCTGCCACTTTCTTACTTATCAAGCTGTCCTTCACCTTTTCTAGAAAGCCTTACCTCATACTGCTCCCCACCTGTTCCCTATTTCATCCTGTACTGTGTTCATCATAACTGCTATGAAATCAAATTCTATATCTGCCCCAGCCAGGGCACATAACCAGGTTGCAAACCAGGTCTCCAGTCAGGTCTGTGGCTGAAAGCAGGTGAAACGCAACCATACATTGATGTCTCTCTCACTCTCTGCCTCTCTCCCTTCCCCTCTCTCTAAAAATAATGAAATAAAATCTTTAAAAAAAAAAAAGATTAAAAAAAAATTCTATATCTGTTCACTTGTCTCTTTTCTCCCAACAAACTATAAACTCACTGAAGGTAGGGATTTTGGCCCTCATGTTCAATCTCATACCTTTGAACTTAGTACAGTGCTGGATGCAGGGTAGGCATTTAGTAGTTAATCAGACAAATGGATAGAAAGATGGGTAAATTAATAAATGAATGGACAGTGGAATAAGTGTTATAACAAAAAATTATCATAGAGTATTAAGATCACCCTCAGGTTCTATGATTTACTAGAATGACTCATAGGACACAGAGAAGCTGTTATACTCACAGTTATGTTTTATTAAACCAAAACACTACCAATTAAAATCAATAAGGGAAAGAGGTGCATGGAGAAGAGTCCAGGAGAAACCAAATAAAAGCTTCCAATTTCCTCTCCCACAGGAGTCCCACAGAGAGTGCCTAATTCTCCCAGCAGCAATGTGTGGCAACACATCCAAAGTGTTGTCAACTAGGGAAAGTCACCTGACCCTTGGTTCCAGAGAAGGTGAACCAAGAGGTAGGGGTCAATCACACAGGTATGGAGCACCTACATGGCTGACCATAGTTGCTCAGTTTTTAGCCCCCCACCAAAAGGTCAAACTGACACGGGATGGCCCAAATCCAAGACATTAAAAAATAAATAAAGTAATTCACCCCATACTGCACTGTTAGCATAAACTATCTGGGGTGGCACCAAAGCTCAGATACACAAAGTCATTCTTACCTGGAAGGGTCTTTTAAGGACCCAGGGGATGGTCAGGGGCCAGTCCTGATGACATTTGGTAATCCAGGCCTGCTGAGTTAACCCTTTACTGCTTACAGAAACTCAGTAGGCTGAGTGGACTAGGAAGACCACACAATAGAAACATGAGCTGCATATTGAAATAAAAGTATCAGCCAAAAGACACATAAATAAGAAAATACTTAAAGCAAATGTAGGAGAAGCAAGAACAAAATCACTAAGATGTGAGCATGACTCGTATGGCTGAAATCCCCACTACTCGTAGACCCCCAGCTACCATGAAGTTTCTGTTGCCATCCCTCTCCCACTATAGCTATCTTCCTTCTAGGATATATTTGCAAAAACTGGAAAAATGAATCTTACGTAATCCTGTATTCTTCACATTTCTTTTATGGTATGCAGAACTTTTTACTCACAAAATACAATAATTTCTTTCAGTATTATATGTATCTATACTGCAACTCAAAAGCCAGTAGTTATGAGCCCTGACTGGTAGCACAGTGGATAAGGCACTGGCCTGCGAACCCAAAGGTCACTGGTTCGATTCCCTAGCCAGGGCACATAACCAGGTTGCAAGCCAGGTCTTCAGCCAGGTCCGTGGCTGGAGGTAGGTGAAAGGTAACCATACATGGATGTTTCTCTCTCTCTCTTCCTTTCTAACTGGAAATAATAAAATCTTTTTTTTAAAAAAGCCAGTAGTTATTATTTTCTTTCCTTCTTGTAACAACATTTCTTAGGAGCAATGAGAATACTATACCCTAGTTACTTCCTGAGCAGAGGAAAATGATAAGACAGCAGAAAATCCTGGAAAAGAGTATTAAATTAGTATCTCAAAATATAATATTACTATATATGTGTATTTCCTAGGAAACTTCTTATGAAAAAACAGAATTTTCTATATCATTTGAATTCCTCATCGTACATAGCTCAAGAATTTGTATCAGGCTAAATCTGCACAGCCATGCTCTCCCATTCTCTACAATTAAGTAAAATAATAAATATGAAAACAGCGTAGTACCTATACCAAACAGAACCTATAACAACTTATTATTGAAACTGAACACTAATACTTTGAATACCAACTCAAATTTTAACTCTTCCTCAAAAGGGGTAACAACCTGAATGTTTATATAACTCAAGATTGGAATGAAGCATACCACCTTAACAATTAAGCAACAACACTTTATAAAAGCAAAAACCTAAAACTAAAATATTCCAGAAGAAAATATTGGGGGAATAGGAAAAGTTAAACTTTGATGGAGAGAGTAGAGTTAACCAGCTATGAACATTATCACCCTGGCTGGTGGCTCAATGGATAAGGCACTGGCCTGTGAGCCCAAAGGTCGCTGGCTTGATTCCCAGCCAGGGCACATAACCAGGTTGCAAGTCAGGTCTCCAGCCAGGTCCTTAGCTGGAGGAGGGTGAAAGGCTACCAAGCATTAATGTCTATCTCCCTCTCTGTCTCTCTCCCTTCCCCTCTCTCTAAAAATAATAAATAAAATAAGAAAATTAAACTAAACTAAGTATCTAAAGCCAAAACCAAGTTAAAGGAGGACTAATAAGAACTAGGCAGAGACCTAAAAGAAATCACATTATGTCCTCTTCACCTTGGTATTATTGCTTTGTTGAAAGTCCATGTGAAGCTCTATTGAAAGTGCAAAAGAAAAAAAAGTGCTGTCATTTGCTATAGAAATTATATTCTCACATAATAGTATAGGCTTTATAAACGTTTAGTGGTAATGAAAATGATGTATATTGGAAGCAGGAAAAAAGAAATGGTAAGAATTGTTTAAAGGAAGAGGAAATACAAATGTGAATACTTAAACTAATTTGGAAACTGAACCATGGATGCTCCAAGTACCAATACCATATGAGAGAATGAAAAAGACAATAAAATAATTGTTTCAAATATTTTATTTATTATATTTTATAGAGAGGGGAAAGGAGAGAGGCAGAGAGGGAGAGAGACATCAATGCATGGTTGCCTTTCACCTGCTTCCAGCTAAGGACCTGGCTGGAGAACTGGCTTGCAACCTGGTTATGTGCCCTGGCTGGGGAATCGAATCTGTGACCTTTGAGTTTTCAGGCCAGTGCCTTATCCACTGTGCCACCAGCCAGGGCTTATAATAAAATATTAAAGTTAGTATTACTACTCAACTCCAAAGCCCCCTCTCTTCATTATAGTTGAATGTGTATAACCACAAAAAGAAAAGTTTTATTTTAAATGTAACTACTTCAAGAAATAGCACATGACCTTGAACATCATCTCTTTAAAAGAGAACAAGCTGTGAAAATAAAGCCTTGTGATTTTAATGAGGGTTAACAATGATAATATAAAACTACTTTGCACATAAATAGTCTATTAGCAACCACTCCTGCCTGTCTGCAAAGCCACCTGTTTCATGTCCATGATACAGCAAGTACATTTAAATACAAAGCTACAAGTTACTCCAAGACATTCTAAATTTAGATCAACATTATCATCTCATGCAATGAGCAAAAATTCACAGTATAGACACTTCTCACCTAATTAGTCTTCCATGTGAATTATCAAAGGGAGGAGGAGAAATCTGGGTGAGAGATGACCTTACATTGTTCCTAAGTAAACATTAAAGTCAGCCTGTTCTAAAATCCGATCAAAGAATCATTATTCTATTAGGAAAAGACAGAACAAATTCAAGGAGCAAGAGAAAATGATAATATGATCTGAAATTCCCACTAGCATAATCAACCAAAAGCAATTCCAAAAATATCCCCCACATTTTAATCCATATTAATTACAAATGACAAACACAGTTAATATAAACCATAATGGTCTGAGCTAATTTGACTGAGCATGCAACACAGTGTTGGCAAGGTTAGGCTTTTGTACTCAATTACTGGTCCTCCATGCTGACTTGAAAGAAACCGTTCTAAGAGAAAGAATGAACCCACTATCCCAACATGAATATTTAAGTAATTATCCAATGGAGGGTTGAATTTAGAATCCTAAATATACAAAGCATACATAAAAGTCATATTTAAGTTGATTCTATTCATCACAATTCTGTAAAACTTCCTCTGAGGCAGTTCATGACCATGAATGAAGAAGACATCAGGAGAGTGGTCAGTACAGGAAAACCTCCCACTAGAAAAAGTGAGGACTAGAGGTGGAGGAAGTAACAAATAGCCATAATGGTGACTGGAAGCATCATGATTCAGAGGAACACCCATGAGACTGAGGGTCTGGATATTTAGCCTAGCTCTTTTAAAGTATGGGAAAATGAGGCGTTGATCCCCTCATTGGAACAGACCTCTTTCTGATTTTTTTTATTGGGATGGAAGAAAATTTCACTACACCAAGAGACAAAGTTAGCTGAAAAGAGTTTTTACTATCCCTTATTCTCCTCCAAAAATGTAGCAGCCAGTATTACCCATGAATTACCTAACCTGCTCCTACCCACCTCGCCTTAAGGTGGAAGTTTTTAGTTACCCAAATGATCCAAAGCCCATAACTCCTCAATTCACTTTGTTCCCAGGACAGTTAGGGGTGTCTGCTACCTTTCCACAAGTCTAGGTGACCATTCTGAAGGAGAGAAATACACTAACCCCTGTACCTGCTTTCCTTACAGCGAAAAATGTGGGCCAATGCCGGTGTCCAGTGACAGCTTTCTTAATGAAGCTATGACAATGGGGGAACGGGCATTTTCTTAAACGTTCCTCTACCCTGTTCAGTACCAGAGGCTTGTGAATTAAAATGACAGTAGACAGATTAACAGAAAAAATAGGTATGGTGATTTCATTAAAGGTAATATTTTAACTACACAGGGGCCTCACAAGAGAAAAGTAAGAACCCAGACTGGTGGTTAGACTCGGGAGCTGTACTGAAATAAATTATAGGGAAGGAACTAGACAAAGGAAGGCAGGGGACTTCACTGACTATATCCAGCCTCTGATTCCCTGGTTATCTGGAAAGACTCTAATACTAGAAATGGTGTGAATTATTTCCAGGATCACGCAATTCTAAGAAGATATAAGATATTGTAAACATATTCAAAATGAGTTTTAGGGACAATAAATTGTGAGAAAGGGACTAGGAAACACAAGAGGGAAACTAATAAAATATATTTTAGTTTATGTAGACTTATCTTAGTGGCAGTCCTCCATCCCCATTGATAAGGATCACTGTCCCCATCCTAGAAGAGGGGCAGAGGGGAAATTGATGTCACTTTCACAAAGGGAAATTTATAGCCTGCTTTCAGGCAAATAACGGGAGGGCAGAGAACTTTTTCTGTATTTGTTCTTGATTTCGTTCAGCTCAAAATAATTCTTATTCCGAAGTGGCATATTTGGGGGGTAGCATAGTCTCAACTACTTCATTATATACATACACACTCACCATGTATTATTTGGAACTCTCCTAAATGCAAGTGTCAGAAGCCCATTATAAATTCACTCAAAAAAATTATCTATTGATTCACTGATATGTACTGCGATATGAGTGAACCTTTTAAACAACCACCATCTTTTATTCCCATTGCTATATGTTCAACTTTCAGTCCAATGACCCCACCATTTCTCACTGATCATAAACATTCTCTTGGCTTCATATTTTTAACTACTTTTTCAGCCTAGATTTTATAGTTCCATCACTATAATAATTCCTCTGCAAATATACACAACTTCTTCGTCCCTCTCTCCCTCTGTCATTCATTCATGCATAGTGTCTTAGCTTAAGCTGCCAAAACAAAATACTATAGATAGGTGGGTTAAACAACAAATACGTATTGTTCATAGTTCTGGAATGTAGAAATCCCAGATCAAGGTTCAGCTGGATAGGTTCCTGGTGAGAGCTCTTTCCCTGGCTGGTAGATGATATCCTTCTCACATGGTCCTCACATGAGGGAGAGTGAGAGAGATTCTGATGGTATTTCACCCAAGGTAGCTAGAGCCAAGACAAGAATATCTTAGCAATAAAAAGCTGTGCTGCAGACCACCAGGAGCAGAAGCTGGGAAGATAACAAAAGGTCAGCCAGAGAGGACCCACATTACCAACCTGCAGTTTGATGGTCCCAGCACAGACCACCAGCCAACCCACAAATGCACCCCATATCATAGCCAACTTTTGGATATCTGTCATAATGGTGGAAAGCAAACCCAACCAGTGTTAATCAACTAAGAACTCCACTGGCTCCAGAAATTGAACTCTATCTAATCCCTCCTCGGCTCTCTCCTCCCACGTCCCAATCTGGGAATTTAGAGGCAGGAGGAGGCTAAACAAACAAACAAAAAAGTGAAAGAACAAATTCTACCTTTACTTCACTTTTCTAAACTAATGGAACAGAGAGGTCTTAAACTGCATGAGACCTCTGGCTTCTGCTTAGCATACAGAAATCTGGAAAGAGCATCCCATCTTTATAACTTTAATAACAGTAACAATAAAGCCAGACGATCTGAAAATTCAAAGTTCTTTTAGAACCCATCAGAGAGTTGAAAGCAACAGAGCAATCAACCAGTGTGAAATCTGAGGAAAAATAAGAGCTTCCAAAGAGAGACAGGACATGAGTCCTTGCTTACTAGGCACAGTCACCAACAGCCATTGGTAAGATTTCAACTAAATTTTTAAGCCAATTTCTAAAAGCCAAGTGTGGGCTACTGAGAGAATATAGAACCCCTGAGGACAGCAGACACAAGAGCAATTCACAACCACACACAGACTCTTCTCTGTGGACCTCACTGAGTGCTGACAAAAAAAAAGACTAAGGTAACAGCAAGAGTTCTGGGAAAGTGTCCCTCATGGTGCCTGGGAAAGGAGGACAACAGCTAATGTGGGGAAAAGCAGAAGCCCCACTAGATCCTTCTGTTCTATCACGCCATAGAAATATAGGTCTCATGTGCTGTGGAAAGGTAACAAATACTATCACCCTTCAGACACTGTGAAAACTCATTGCAGATGGGAGAAAGAAGAGAACACAGCCCTTTACCTCTGGGGAAGGGGCAGAATACATTGTGGGCCCACAATTACAGTGAAGAGAAAAACATGAGCACTGAGCATGCTACTCCACCCAATATGTAGGTACACAGTACTTTCCTAAGACTGGAGGGTCATCAGGATAGCAGAAATCATCATGCCCCTCACCTCCTGCCTCCCACCTCCAAGGTAACAAGCTTCCAGTAACAAGTAATAGTTTCTACTGCTGGAAGAGAAGTAAGCGTATGAAGGAAAATCCTCTCTAAGGAGCAGTGTAAAAGAAAGCAGGAAACAGGAAACTGATGAATTCCAACATGGAATTTAATGAAAGGGCTATTCGCAGAGGGGAAGGCAGATTCGGAACTAACAATGAGGAATGCTAACAGGCTGAAGGGGTAGCAACAGTGGAAACCTGTTACATTTAAAGCAACAAGAAGAAACAATATAATTAGAGAGATAGCATCAAGCAAGCAGAGCCACGTGATAGGTGCTCTAGTGACAGGTGCATGCAGTCTCTGGCCCACCTTAAGGAACTATGGTTTTCTATTTTTAGTTTCTCTCTTCTCTTGCCCTCTGATCTCCAACTGGTGTCTCCCATTAGCTGACCCAACCAAATCTCAGAGGGCTAGGGTGCTGGGGTGTTATAATCCATAAATCAATCCCTATGACTCAGAGCAGAGCCAAGAAGGGTAGAGAATGGATGGAGGGGGTGCAAATGAAAAAGAGCCAACACAAAAACATCTTAGCTTTCCTCTTGCGTCAACACTGGCTCCATCACCATAGCCTTGGCAGCCTCTCCCACCTCAGAGCTCAGGCCCAGGCTTCTCTTTTCTTTTTCACCTTTTCTCTAGGTAATGTCTGTGTTTTCATGGCTTGTGATGTTATTGGTATGCTGATCATTCTTATATTTATATTACTCTACTCCTCTCCTTGAGAACCACACTCAGATGAAACCATCTTGAGAGCTAACCTTGGGGGTCTCAGACATTGCATTACACCTCATCTAAGCCTGTTAATAATCTTAATTCCTCTCTCTCAGTATCCAGTTCATCAACAAGTCCTACAATTCCAATACTAAAATATATTCCAAAACTGTCTGTCCTTCCTCCTTGTCACCCCTCACACCATATTATTTCTGACCTTTACTTTTCTTTCTTGCCCTTCTCTGATCCATTCTGGACTCAGCAGCCAGGGGCGGGGACCCACCTTAAAATGTAAACTGGATCATGCTACATCCTTGTTTCAACTTTCCAGCATCTTCCTGCCCTATCTCATCTTGGCCACGCTCCTGCTTACTACACTCTAACCACACTGGCTTTTCCAAGTCCTTGCAGAAGTGGAAACTCTTTCCTGGCTCGGGAGTAACTTTCTGCTCCCAAGCCATTGCCCCATCCTGGCCTCCAGGTTTCAGAAGCATCTCCTTCTCATCCTTCAGGGTGGCCGACCTGTTCACTCTTTAGGAAGGCTTTCCCTAGCTACCTTATTTGAAGTAAGTTCCCCTCCTCCCACTGTTCTCTATCTTTCCACCTAGGCTATTTCCTTCTTGGTGTTATTTTTAATAAATAAACTCTAATTTGTCTGTTTGTTTGGTTATGTTTTTTTTTGTTGTTGTTTGTTTTTTGTTTTTTTGTCTCTCATACTAGACTGCAAGCTCCACAGAGCAGGGATTATGATGCTCTCCGACTGTCTCAACATCACTATCTCCCCTGAACCTAGCCTAGTGCCTGTCATAAAACAGATATTAAATAAACACACATTGGGCAAAAGTAGGTTTACTGCTATGAATACACAAAACACAGAGTTTATTCTTAATATTATTTTCTATTAATTATTATAGTATTTTCCATACAAACAACTCTAAACCTAACTGTGCTGGAGATCCAACATGGCAGAGGAGTGAGTGGAGCTATACTAACCTCCCTGCAAGACCAATCTGGAATTACAACAATTGTGAAGAAATCATCCAGAATAATCTTCTGAAGGCTAGCTGGAGAGAAGCCTCATGAAAAAGGACAGATAGAAGAAACCACTTCATCACAACAAGATGAGTACAGAGTGAGGAGGATGAATGAGGAGAATGTAAGAGAGGGCTGGCTGGGCTCCCACAGCAGTAACTGAAGTTCTGGAGGGATATTTCAATGGCAGGTGGGTTCCCCCTGAGAAGTGTGGGGTCTAAACCCTAAGCTGGGCTCCTCAGACCTCAATACCTGAGCCAAAAAGCAATCCAGGTAACATCCAGCTGTGAGAAGCAGCATGGTTTCTGTCTGTTAGGGAGAGATGGCTGGAAATGCAGAGCAAGGGCCAAAGCATAAAATTTCATTTGCTCCCACTTACCTTGGGCTCCAGCAGAAGGAGGGCAGAGTGGATTAGAGACGCTTGAGGAGAGTCTGTGGTTGGTGACTCAGGAGAGAACTAAAGAAACAGCCACCAGAATCCCTGTGCTAAGTCATTCCCCACACTGCAGAAGCCATTTCACTCAGACAGAGCACTTCCCCGCCCAGCGGCAACAGCCTCAGAGGAAGCAATAGCCCAACTGCTGATTACATCTTGATTAGTTTAACAGCTGATTAGTTTACCAGCTAAGGCAGAAAATACAAAGAAGCAGCCAAAGTTGGAAGACAACAGAACAAGTGAAAGAATAACAGAATTCTCCTGAAGAAGAACTAGATGAAATGGAACCAAGCAATATTATCAGATAGAGTTTATGGTAATGATTATAAAGATACTCAACACATGAAAAAAGACATAGAAACCATAAAAGGGACAAGTCAGAAATAAAGAATCCAATATCTGAACTAAATAATACACTGGAAGAAATAAACAGTAGATTAGTTGAAGCTGAGGATGGAATCAGTGATTTGGAATACAAGGTAGAACAAAACATCCAAGCAAAGCAGCAAAAAGAAAAATGAATTTAAAGATGAGGAGAGCTTAAGAAACATTTTGGACAACATAAAGCATAACATCATCCACATCATGAGAATACCAGGGATTGAGAACCTATTTTTTAAAATAATGACTGAAAACCTCCATAACCTGGTGAAAGAAAAAAAAAAACACAAATCCAGGAACCTCAGAGGGTCCCAGAAAGTTAAAAATGGATCTGCCTTTCAACCCAGTGATCCCACTTCTAAGAATACATATGTACTCAAAGGAACACAAAACACTAATTCAAAAGAACATAAGCACTATGTTCATTGCAATGTTACTTACAATCGTCAAAATATGGAAGCAGTCCAACTGTCCATTAGTAGATGAGTGGATAAAATAACTATGAGCCCTGGGTGGTGTGGCTCAGTGGATTGAGTGCTGGCCTGTAAACCAAAAGATCGCTGGTTCAATTCCTAGCCAGGGCACAAGCCTGGGTTGCATGCCAGGTCCCCAGCTGGAGGCCCATGAGAGGCAACCACACATTGATATTTCTCTCCCTCTCTTTCTCCCTCCTTTCCCCTCTCTCTAAAAATAAATTAATTAAAAAAAAATTAAAACTATGGGGCATTTACACAATGGAATACTACTCAACCAGTAAAAAACTGAAGAAAATTTTACTCTTTGCGACAGTATGGATGGACCTGAAGAACACTGTGTTAACTGAAAGAAGCCAGTCATTTGTGGAATCTAATGAACCACCTGAACTTACAAGGAAAATGGGGGCAGACTCATAGATGAAGAACAGATGACAGCTAGTTAGGGAGAAAGTTAGGGGGTGGAGGGATTGAGCAAAAAGGAAGAAAGACTCATGGACACTAGTGTGGTGAGGAGAGTATGAGGGGACTAAATGGTAATGGGAAAAAAATATAATAAAGATTAAGCCAAATGAAGAAAAATAAACCTATTTTTGCCCTACCCTATATTATAACACCTTATTTCTATATGCCAGGGACTATGCTTAGCTCCATAAAAATAAGATTGCATTAAAATCTGAGTAACACCCCTAAGAGGTAGGTATTATTTACTATGCTTATTTTATAAATGAGGAATCTGAGTCATAGGAAGGGTAAGCAAGTTATCAAGAGTAGGATGTTTAGGAGGTGAAAGATGTGAGTTTTAAACCTATTTCATGACAGAGCCAGCATTTTTGAGCACTATAAAATACCCGCTGCCACATTAATTTCCAAGGATAAAGTAATGGCTATATGAATTAATCATTAAAGTGGAAGGACAGACATAGGTTGTACCCATAAATCAGCCTGGGCAAGTTAAGAGAGGATAGTATTGAAACTGAGGCCTCACTGAAACATGGGAGGGAATGTGTGCCTAGTACAGAAAGTCATAAATGCCAAAACATAGGCAGGAGACAAGGTGGTATAGTAGAGGGGAACAAGTACTTCAGCTTGCTGGAGTATAACATGAGGAGAGGGAAAGAAAAAAGTAGGGTAGTAAGTTGAAATTGATGAGTCTCTAGAGGAAATGTTTCTTTTTTTTTTTTTTTTTTTCATTATTTTTAGAAAGAGAGGAAGGGAGAGAGGCAGAGAGGGAGAGAGACATCAATGTATGGTTGCTTTTCACCTGCCTCCAGCCACAGTCCTGACTGGAGACCTGGTTTGCAACCTGGTATGTGCCCTGGCTGGGGAATCGAACCTGCGACCTTTGGATTCGCAGGCCGGCGCCTTATCCACTGTGCTACCAGCCAGGGCAGGAAATGTTTCTAATCCACACAATGCAGTTTCAATTTTGTTCTGTAGATTAAGGATTTAGAAAGCCATTGAGGAAATTTAATAAGGATATGAAGACACAATTAGGTTTGGTTTTAGAAAGATGCCTCTGGCAAGTATAGGGCTGTCTTTCTTACAGTTGAGTATGCTACATTCTTTCAAGAGACAAAAATTTCCACGAACCCTCTCAGTATCTGCTGATACTTTTTATTACATTGCTTAAATGTGTACATATATGTTACAAGACATAAAAACTCCTTGGATATGGTCTAAACCAAACTACAAGCCAAATTAAATTTTAATTCACAATAATTTAATGTAATGAAATTTAACTTAAGTAAAATTGCTACTTAGAGCAGAGCATTTTTGATGCAGGTTCGTTGGAGTTTAAAGAAAAGAAAAAAAGGAGATCTGAAAAACATTGCTGGTGGATTTAATTGGATTACCATTAATGGCCTTCAAGAGTTATAGGTAAACACACCACATTAACAAAATGAAAGACAAAAACTATATGATCATATCAAAAGATGCTGAAAAAGCATTTGATAAAGTATAGCAACCATTCATGATAAAAACACTCAGCAAAATGGGAATAGAGGCATACCTCAACATAATAAAGGCCATACATGAGAAACCTGAAGCCAACATCATACTCAATGGGCAAAAACTAAAAGCTTTCCCCCTAAGATCAGGAACAAAACAAGGTTGTCCACTTTCTCCACTTCTGTTCAACATCATTTTGGAAGTTCTAGCCATAGCTATCGGAGAAGAAAAAGGAATCAAAGGTATCCAAATTGGAAAGGAGGAAGTCAAACTGTCATTATTTGCAGATGATATGATAGTGTACATACAAAACCCAATAGGTTCCACCAAAAACTTACTCGACCTAATAAGCAAATTTAGCAAAATAGCTGGACATAAAGTTAATATTCAGAAATCAAAAGCATTTTTTGTATACCAATAATGAAACATCCGAGATTGAAGCTAAAAAACAAGTCCCATTTACCATAGCAACAAGAAAAATAAAGTACTTAGGAATAAACTTACTTAAGGAGGTAAGAGACCTGTACTCAGAAAACTACAGAACCCTGAAGAAAGAAATTAAGGAAGATACAAATAAATAGAAGCATATAAATTAACATCATTAAAATGCCCATACTACCCAAAGCAATCTATAGGTTCAATGCAATCCCTATTAAAATACCAATGATGTACTTCACAGAGATACAAAAAATACTTCAAACTTATATGGAGCCAAAAACACCCACAAATAGCCACAGCAATCTTGAGAAAGAAGAACAAGGTAGTAGGAATCATAATACCAAACATCAAACTATACTATAAGGCAGCTGTAATCAAAACAGTCTAGTACTGGCATAAGAATAAACATATAGATCAATGGAACAGAATAGAGAGCCCAGAAATAAGCCCAGGACTCTATGATCAACTAATATCAACAAAGGGGAAAAGAACATAAAATGGAGAAAAAACAGTGTCTTTAACAACTGGTGTTGGGAGAACTGGACAGCAACATGCAAAAAGAAATAAAACTAGACTACCAACTTACACCATACACCAGAATAAACTCAAGATGGATAAAGGACTTAAACATAAGCAGTGCCACCATAAAGGTCCTAGAGAAAAATATAGGCAGTAAAATTTTAGATATCCTATGCAGGAATATGTTTTTTGATACTTCTCCAAGGGCAAAGGAAATCAAAGAACAAATAAACAATGGGACTATATCAAATTGAAAGTTTCTGTTCAGCTAAAGAAAACATCAGCAAAATTAAAAGGGAATCAACTGTATGGGAAAACATATTTGCCAATGACAAAGGTTTGATATCCAAAATATATAAAGAACTTATGAGGCTCAACACCAGGGGTAGAGACATTACAATTAAAACATGGGCAAAGGACCTGAGCAGACAACTCTCTGAGGAAGACATAAAAGGACCCAAAGGCATATGAAAGAATGCTCAACATCACTAGCCATCAGAGAGATGCAAATTAAAACCACAATAAGATACCACCTCACACCTGTCGGAATGGCAATCATCAACAAATCAACAAACAGCAAATGTTGGCGAGGATGTGGGGAAAAGGGAACCCTGGTGCATGGCTGGTGGGAATGCAGGCTGCTGTAGCCACTATGGAAAACAGTATGAGGTTTCCTTAAAAAACTAAAAATGGAACTGCCTTTTGATCCAGCAATTCCACTACTAGGACTACACCCAAAGAACCCTGAAACACCAATTCATAAGAACCTATGTACCCCTATGTTCATAGCAGCACTATTTACAATAGTCAAGGGCTGGAAACAGCCTAAGTGCCCATCAGGGGATGATTGGATCAAAAAACTTTGGTACATTTACACAATGTAATACTATACAGCAGAAAGAAAGAAGGAACTCCTACCCTTTGCAACAACATGGATGGAACTGGAGAGTAATATGCTTAGTGAAATAAGCCAGTCAGTGAAAGACAAATACCATATGATCTCACCCATTACAGGACAATAATGAACAAAACAAACAACAAGCAAAACAGAACCAGATACATGAATACAGTGAACAGACCTTTAGGGAGCAGGGGAAAAGGGGGAGGAAGAGGCAAAGAAGGGGGGCAGTTTAGTCAAGAAACTAGTATGGAAGAACCATGAACATGGACAACAAATGAGATTGACTTTGGCTGGGAGTGGGTGGGTGGGGAAGGGGACAGAGGGGAGTAAAAAGGGGGTGGATGTAATACAACATCAATAAAATTAAATTTAAAAAATAATAATAATAGAATAAATTCATGTTTTTTGCATCCTCAAAAAAAGTTATTGGTAAATTCCTTTTAAATTCTATTTGGTCTGTTGAACTATAATTGGAAGAACTACTAGACTGTGACATCTCAGATCAAACCTCATAGATAATGCTACCATAGTTATATACACAATAATTTAAACTTTTAATATTTTTGTTTCTATGTTGTTCTTAAAATGTTTAATATAAACAAAGTCTGGATCATCTGTATGACTACTTCATAACAAAGCTCTACCACAAGAGTTCAGCACCAACATCTGCCTTTGAGTTTATGATCCAATTCCTACATTTCAATTAATTTGGATTGCTGTGAGGAAACAGGTGGGCTTAATGTAAAAATGTGGCTTTTCAGCATTTCCAGCAGGATGAGAGCTAACTGACCCCTTAGGGGTCTAAAGGCAAGATTATTAAGTATTTTGAATAAACGAAACTAGAAGGAAAATTAAGAAAAGGTTGGATCAAAGTTGTATCCAACATTTATTGAGTACTAACAATGTGCCAGGTACTGTGATAAACATCTTACATCCTCTGTCATGTTTAATTTTTACAAAAACCCTGTGAAGTGCATATTATTATCCATTTCTATGATGATGAGGAAACTGAGGCGTAGAAAGAGAGGAACAGACAAATTAGTAAATGACAAAGCCAAGACTGAGACCACTAAGAACTAACTTCAGGTCTATGCTCTCAACTACCAGGCAATTTAAACTGCCTGAATGAAAACGATTATACTATATTAAGTACATTGCTAAAAGGTGGTTTAATTTTCTTATTTTATAAACCCGGAGTCATGCTGAATTA
Source organism: Noctilio leporinus (assembly GCA_004026585.1). Taxonomy (NCBI): domain Eukaryota; kingdom Metazoa; phylum Chordata; class Mammalia; order Chiroptera; family Noctilionidae; genus Noctilio; species Noctilio leporinus. The sequence goes on from PVIW01005133.1 coordinate 95,211, forward strand.
TGGCAAATAGATTCTAACAGATTTGTCATTATGATAGGTTTCAATGGATTGGTCTTGAAAACACTGCTGCAACATAAGGTAAAATAAAATGTAGAGGAAGAGGCAAAAAATGCCTTAACATTAAATGCCCATAAATACAGCAGTTCCTAGTCTGGTGCAATGGGTTAAATACCTATAAATAGAATTACTAGTAATACCACCTTTTACTGGTATAGAAAGTCCAAATCGGTGATAATATATTATGAAAGCAAGGTGTCGAGTAGCTGCTTTGTCACCAAATTATTTGTTTTAAGAACATTTTTAGTTCTTAAAATCATGTTGGAGTTGTGTTTTGTTCTAATTTCTTTGGGGGAAGGAGTTTACAACTAAATATGTATATATATATTTTATTACAAGTCTGTGATTTAAAAAAACTAATAATAATCATTGGTTCATTCAAGGAACCATATATTTTCCAACAGACTGAATTAGGAATGGTGGAAGAAATTTACCCACTTTTTTAAATTTATCAAACTCAAATTCCAAACATATTTTCCAAAATTGAGTTAGCTTAGAAAATATTAAATTAACTAAAGGGACAGTGAAATGAATTGCTAAAGAGTAATGATGAAAATTAAAATGAATCAGACATTATGATATAGAGATACCTAAAATGATATAGGTCAAGGAGAAATTAACTTACTAAAACAAATTAACATAAAATAGTAGTATATTTGTTGTGTGAAATTTATAAAATAAGAACCAGGGCACATGGAGACAGATCTCTTACTATGTGTGGCCCACCACACAAACTCTTTATTCTCAACTCACAAAAGCCAAATAACAATAGTGTGTTGTTGTCTGATGATTTCTGTTATTACTCTATATACTTATTTTTTTAAAGATTTTATTTATTACTTTTAGAGAAGGGGGAAGGGAGCGAGGCAGAAATGGAGAGCGACATCAATGAATGGTTGCCTTTCACCTGCCTCCAGCTAAGGACCTGGCTGGAGACCTGGCTTGCAACCTGGTTATATGCCCTGGCTGGGAATTGAACCAGCGACCTTTGGGTTCGCAGGCCGGCGCCTTATCCACTGTGCCACCAGCCAGAGCTTATATTTACTTATTTAACGTATTATTCTAGACGTTTCTGTTAACTACAACAGCAAAAAAAAAAACAAAACAAAAAAACGGCATTATTTTTCTAATTGTCTTTCACTGGCAGAGATAGTGAGAAGAAAGGCAAGATGTCACAATCTCGTTCAGATAGGTTTGACCCTCTCTTGTTCTCGTAGAAAGCGGCCAAAGTATCGCTGTCCCAAGAGTTCTCTGGGCGCTAAGGAAACGAAACTGCAACAGGCTCCGCCCACATCGCAAAGGGAGCCAACCGGAGCGCAGCCCCGGCAGATCGCGTGCCGGGTGTCATGGCGGCCTGCAGGCACTGCTGCTCGTGCCTCTGGCTCCGGCCGCTGAGCGGGAGCCCCCTCCGTCTGCCAGGCCGGGATCGGGCGCTCACCCAGTTGCAGGTGCGAGCGCTATGGGGTGGTGCGGGATCCCGTGCTGTGGCCGTGGACTTAGGCAGCAGGTAAGAAACGACGTGCATTCTCTGCCCTTTCACAGGGCATGCATGCTGTCCGGCCGGAATCAGTACATTCATCTCCCAGGGCTGGAATCTGGCAACCCAGGTCTCTTTCCCGTTTGTTTAACCCCAAACCTAAACTCCAGGTTTCACTTTCCGGGTTTGGAGTCTGTCTCCCGGCACCCTCACTCTTCCCTATCTGTCTCAGCCTGGTGTCCTTTGCTTCTTGGCCCTCCCTCCTGTCCTGTTCAGGGCTTCCTTTCTTCTTCAGCTGAGTCTGACCAGCTAACTTCCATTCTCTTTCATTTCGAGGACTCCGGGGCCCGGAAATATGAGACGTTCCACCTTAGGATAAGGAGCTTACAGTGGATGCTTATGTCATCTTGCCCTATTTCTTACCTAAAAGCATGGCCAGTATGATCCTGGGTACGAGGGGAAGGGAGACATCAGTTTATCGAACACCAGTTACGTGATACACTCTTTTTAAAGCCTGTAGTAAAGGTACTTTTACCCCACTTTTATAATTAACACATTGCTAACCGCCAATTTTATAGAAAAGCTAACACGAGTTAATTCGTGAAGCAAACTACATCTGTTCACAAGGAAAGCAGGGCTCAGTAATGGTTAACTTTCCCAGCGTTAACAAAGCCAATTCTATGAGACTCAGCGGATTTTGAACTAGTGTTTCTCTGTTACAGAGCCCTTACTTTTTCCAGGGGCCTTTTGCCAGAATTCATGTTTAAAATTACTTTTTAAAAATTCTATTTGAATCATTTTTAAAAGAAATGAAATTGCTAATGTTTATATATACACACACATTTTTACATGTACTTAACTTTTTTTTTTTACCCTAGTTCATATAAAAAGCCAAAACATCTGGCTTTTAAATCCACACCTTTCTCCCAGACTTACTGAATGACTGATCTTGAACAAATTACTTTACTACTTTATTTCACAAAATGAGGAGACTGGACTAGGTCAAAAGTCTGCAAATTTTTCTATAAGGGACCAAGTATAAATTATTTTAGACTTTGGGGACTCATACTCTCACACATTCCATATCTGTTTACAAAGCCTTTAAAAATGTAAAGATACATTCTTAGCTAAAAAAGAAATAAGCTATAGTTTGTTGACCTGTAGACCAGATTATCTATAAGGCTCTTTCCACCCCTGACATTCTTTGATTCTGATTTTTTTAAGAGAGAAGATATCTCTTCCACTCTTCAAGGACTGAACAAATGCCTCAGAACACTACATTCAACAGACACCAGCTATGTGCTAGACAATCGGGACTCAAAGCTACAAAATCAGCCCCTGCCCTCTAAATTTTCCATAAAATAATCTACCTTTATTATTCAACCTGGACCTCTTTTGTAGCTAGTTCTTTTTAAACCTGTGTCATGTGTTGTAACAACTAGATTCATAAACATCATTAATGCTGAGTAAATAAGGTTTTTTTAATCTTTGTTATAAGTTTGTAGTTTGAAACATTTAGTGGATGACTACTATGTACCATGCACTTTATATTTATTATCATATGAATTTACAATGCATGAGGTAGGTAGTTTATACTATTGTAGTATTTTTCAGATATTTAATACAGTAACTTTTGAGGCAACTGTTTAATTTTCATTTCAACAAGCTTTTACTGAATACTATATACAGGGGTCTATGGGGAGATAACATAAATACAGGTACCTTCCTGGAGAAATCACTGTGGGAGAGGTATGAACAGGTGCTAAGGGAACAGGCATGTTTACCCCATGCTATAGCTTCCCATTTAGAGTGAATCTTGAAGGGCAAGGAGCAAGTGCAAGTGCAGTTGCAGAGGGTGCATCTGAGTAGCTTCAAATAACCCTGGACGGAGCAAAAAGTGAAATGTGAGTTTACCTACGAAGGTGAGCCCAAATGACAAAGCCAGAGGCCAAATCCTAAAGATGGTTTTTTGGTTTGTTTGTTTAGTATAGTTTCACATTATTAAATTTTTCTTGGTGGATGCTAGAGGAAGATGTTTCTTAAAATGCTCTTTTAAGCATCTCTAGTTCTACTCCCTATCATACATGGCTCCTCTCTTCCCCTTCTCACTTCCTTCTCCCACCCTTCTTTCCACGAATAGAATCTCCTTGTTCATCTTATTCTTTTATTATTTATTTCTTTAAATGTATTTTTTTCATTAGGTATTCACGCACATGGTTCAACATTTAAAAACTCAAAAATCTCTTTTCCATATAGTTTCATAGCCACCCAGTTCCAATTCACAGAGGCCACTGATATGTTGTCCATCTTATATGTAGTATTTGGGGATGTTTTATATATAAAATACTGTCTTTAGCTGTAGGTTTGTGGAAGTCTGCTTGATGCTACAGTGTGACTGGGTCTAAGCATCTTATTCACCCCTCCCGCTATTCCAGCCCTAGCCTCATTCTCTTCACCTCAAAATTCCATCTTCAGAGGATACCATTTTATTGTGCATCATTCCATCAGTCATAGGATACTATTTTATTGTGGATTGTCATAACATTTGTGTTGAACAATAATAGAAACCCAATGGAATTCCTCAGATATTTCATGTGGTAAAAACAAACAAACAAAACACAACATTTCAAGGTCAGGGCCTATAGTATAAATGTATATGCTGTATTCTGACTTTCAAACTTAACAAAATGAGTCTAATGGAATAGATAAATAATACGCTGTTCACAAACTCAGGCTTCTGTCAAAATAATGGGTGGTAATATTAAGGGTTGTTCATTCAACCCCTTAACATGTGATGGATAAAATAATCTTAACTTGGGGCAGAGCATTAGGGTGTATGTGTGTGTGTATGTGTGTGTGTTTGATTGTGTTTATCTCTGCACTGGACTATGATAGAATGTTTCTAAAGTTCATGAGTCTGAACATCTTCCTAAATATCTTCAGGAAGTCACAGAGTTAGTTGGCCTCACAATACTTTTTTATGAATTATGGACTCATAAGATTTGCTGGTCTGTTACAAGCCCTTTTTGTACTCTGCAGAAACTGGGAAATATGGCTGAGGGCTGCTTATTTCATATACTATATAAAATAGCTTTCTTTTGATTAATTCAAATACCATACAATTTACCCATTTAGAATGTACAATTCAATGATTTTTTTTATTATATTCATAGAGATTTGTGACCATCACCATAATTAATTTTAGAACACTCATCACCTAAAAAAAGAAACTTCTTATCCATTAACAGTAATTCCTCATTTGTCCCTAGACCCTGCAGCCCCAGGCAATCACTAATGTACTTTCTGTCTCTGTGGATTTGCCTATTTTGAGCATTTCCTGTAAATGAAATCAAATTATAGATGATCATTTGTTAACTGCCTTCTTTCGCTTAACATAATGTTTCCAAGGCGAATCCAAATTGCAACATGTGTCAGTACTTCATTTTTTAAATGACTGAATAATATTCCATTGTATGGATTATGCCACATTTTATTTACTCATTCCTCAGTTGTTTACATTTTGAGGCTATTATGAATAATGCTTCTATGAACATTCATATGTGAATTTTTGCATGGACATATGTTTTCCTTTCTCTTATATACGGGAGTAGAGTTGCTGGATCATATGGTACTTCTATGTTTAACCTTTGGAGGAATTGTCAGATTAGTTCCCAGAGCACATTTACCATTTTACATTTCAGTGTTTGGGGGTTCCAGTTCCTCCACATTCTCACCAACACATACTCCTAGTAGATGTAAAGTAGTATCTCATTGTAGTAAAGTAGTTTCTCATTGTGGTTTTGATTTGCGTTTCCCTGGTGACTTACAATTTTGAGCATATTTTTATGTATTTATTGGCCATTTGTAGATCTTTGGGGAGACATCTATTCAGATCCTTTACCAGTTTTTCAAAATGGCTTGTCTTTTTATTGTTGAGTTGTCAGAATTCTTTACATAGCCTAGAGACAAATTCCTTGACTTGCAGATACTTTTTCTGTGGGTTTCTTTCACTTTCTTTTAAGTAAACTTTATTTTTTAGAATACTGTTAGTTTTAAAGCAAAATCAAGGGAAGGTACAGTTTCCAATTTATACACTGCCCCCCACATGCATAACTTTTCCAACTATCAACATCTCCCACCTTCCTTTTACTTTCTTGATGATATCCTATGAAGCACAAAAGTTTAATTTTGATGGTCTAATCTATTTTTTCATTTGTCTCTTGTGCTTTTGATGTTATATATAAGAAGTTTATGGAGATTTACTCCTATGATTTATTCCTAAGTATTTTATAGTGTTAGCTCTCATACTTAGATCTATGGTCCATTTTGAGTTAATTTTTATTCATAGTATCAGGAAGAGGTCAAATTTCACAGACTCTTTTGCATGTGAATATCCAGTTGTTTAGCACCATTGGTTGAAAAGACTAATTCTTTCCCCCACTGACTTGTCTTGGGTACCACTGTTGAACATAAAGGTCTCTCTCTCTAAGCAATTTTTTAAGTACCTGAAAGTAATGGGGAAATTTTAAAGGATTTTAAGTAAGGAAATGATCCAGTTTGCATGTTAAAAGCTTTCTTTAGTCAACAAGGCAAGGGATGAAGAGACTAAATTGGGAATTAACATTTAGAAAGAGAGCTTCTGTACCCCAAAAATGCTTTCATTCAGATTACTCCACTGCCTTGGTTTCTGTATTTTTCCTTACATAGCTCTTAAATTTCCTTTGTACTTTTAATAATGATTATAAACTCTATCTCTTTTTTGTTTATTTTTTTGTTTGCTGAGTGGGGACCTGTGGGGGTTGGTAACCTTTAGTTCATTTGTTAGAATCTTTGATTATTTTATACTAAGCTGGGAATTACACTGATGACTTAAGTTCTTTTGTATTGAAATTTTATTTTTTTAAACAGAAAATTGGAAATATCTTCAGGAAAACTGGCCAGATTTGCAGATGGCTCTGCTGTCGTGCAGGTAAAAGGTTCAATTTTTTACATTTTCATTTATAAAAATGGTATGCAGACTGGTACTGAATATTTTTTACATCATGTAACTTTGTAGAATTGTGACAATGTAAATTCAGACCATTTCTTGCGTTAAAACTATTCTAGATAATCAGGTAGTCAGTCAGAGGGCTGAATATATTAAAAATGATTTTTAAGACCCCTTTTAAAGTTAGGGTCTATTTTACTCTGTTAATAAATCCTATAATGATTTTCCTAGGAAAGAGATTTTACTGGTTTCTTCAATAGTAATACGTAGGATGTTTTTCTTTGTCTGTAGCTTAAATTTCCTCATAAGAAATAGAAATGTGATTGGATTAGCCTTTTTCCTTTAGTTCTATTGCTTTTGAAAAGTTCTAATATAGAACATGATCATGTAGAAGAAATCAAAATTGGACTACTGGTGAATAATTGTTTTCATTATCATTAGGCCATGGGATAACAGACAGTCAGTCCTCTTGGGTTTAGCTGGAGTGAACATTCACTCAATTACTATTTATATGTTAATAATATCTGATTTTAAAAGAATTTACCAGTATTGTTTATTTTTCACTAAGTCAGGTGACACTGCAGTGATGGTCACAGCAGTCAGTAAAACAAAACCTTCACCTTCCCAGTTCATGCCTTTGGTGGTAAGTGTTGGCTAGTTTTCCTAAACAATAAAAAGCATAAATGTAGAGTTTGTAGTATTTTTGTCCACTATCTATAGAGAGTACAAAATATAAACTTCCCACAACAAAGGATTTTCTGTTGTCTGATACTGAGTAATTGAAAGAATTTAAACTGATTGATTGATAACCACTTCTTATATCAGTAGTTAGCATACTTTAGAATGTCCAGGTTTAAAAACTGACAAGAATAGTGGAAGTATGTGAGTGTTTTGATGTTGAATAAACAGTGAATGCGTTGCTTTCATGGGTTTCCCTTTAGTATGAGTCTGCAAGTATTAATGTTAGCTGAAGAGTGAAAAGTTCATTAGGATTTTACAACTTTTATTATGAAAGGGTTGATACAAAAAAAAAAGAAAGAAAGGAAAACAAAGATTGACTGGACCAGAGTAAGCTACTATAGAGAATAATGGAAGCTTTTTAAAAATCAATTTGCTGAAACATTTCTATTAGCTCTTCTTTTCCTAAGTTATACAAAACTCTAAAAAAATAAAATGTGTCCCACTCTTAGTCTGGATTATGTTGTTTGCAACCTCAAGGGAGTTAGCATCATCATAATAATTCTGAGGGAATAGTTTTTTACTACAAAAGGCAGTTATCAAATGAACTTAATTCTTTTCATTGCTACTTCAGGTTGACTATAGACAGAAGGCTGCTGCTGCCGGCAGAATTCCCACAAACTATCTTAGAAGGGAGATTGGATCTTCTGATAAAGAAATTCTTATAAGTAGAGTAATAGGTAAGATATTAAGATAGAGGCATTAACCCTCTGTTATACCTGTTTTAGTTTCTCTTTCATCTGTGTTCTACAGTCTCTTAAATGTTCTTTCATTACATTAACACAGCCTAAGATTATTTACCTTTTGTATCTCCTCATTCAAATATGGGCTCCAAAAGAGAAAAAACTTTCTTTTTTGTTTACTACTGAATCCCTTGGACCTGGTATACTGCCTGGCACAAAATAGGCATTCAATAAATATTTGTTGATCGAATGAATCTCTATTGAATAAATAAATTCCATGTTCCATGTCTCTACCCTGTTGAATCCATCCCTGATAATTTTCATTTTTATGTTTAGCATAGTAATTCCTAGAAGCATTACATTCATCAACTAGTGAAAATTTGTAATCTTTCAAATCTTTTGCATTCTTTTTTTTTATTTTCAAAGTTTTGACAAAATTTTAAGACTATTAGCCTTTTAGATTGAAGAAGTACAATGAACTTAAAGAATAAACTTAAAATTCAAAACCACATTAAACCAATCACTGTATTGTTTAAGAATTGGTACATATATACTAAAAACAGCAAAGAAAACTAAAGGCAAGATGAAACAAAAGTCAGGGTAAGTGGTTAGTTACCTCTGGAGAAGGATAGGGGTATGTTAAGCTCAAAGACTTCAGATACTTTAGTATGTACTTTTTCTCAAGTGACATAGAGAGTAGATAAGTTTTAATTATTATTCTCTAAATTGCATGCATACAAAATAATACTTTTGCATGTATAACAGATTATAATAAAAAAGAGAAAATAAATTAATGAAGTTCATCTGTTCTTCTTTGTTACCCATAACACAAGCCAAAAACCTAAGATTCACCCTTGACTATGCCCTCACCAAAATCCAGTTAATTATCTCTCCTATATCTTTCTAATCTTCCCCTTCCACTGCCACACTGGTCCAAGCCTCCCTCTGAAACCCCTTCTCCCAAGGCATAAGTCTCTGACATTTAAATGCTTTGGGATCGTTTGTATTTTATAGTCCTTATACCCAGAAATTATTAGTTTTTCAGACAGAATACTAAGGATTTCTTTTCGTTGATTGGTCTTAAGTCTCTTTCTTCTGCTGATATAATTGATACCGGTGGAGCCAGAACAAGGACTACGGCCCAGTTTTAGACTTATTCCTACCCTGTTAATTTTTTTGTTGTTAAGGTGTAGTGTGTGTTGATTGAAGCATTGACATTTACTTTCTCCGTTTCAGTAAATCAATCCATATTACATATTGAACAGCTAGCTATATTACTTTTTAGCCTGGTGTTTAATAGGGGAAAATGTTTTGAACTGTAAAACTACTTCTGTCAGTACAATTTAATTTAATATCTTTCTCTCTCTTTCTCTCAATCTCTTGCTCTCTCTCTCTCTCTTCATTTTTTTTATTTTTTATTTTTCATTTTTTGGCAGATCGTTCAATTAGACCTCTTTTTCCAGCTGGCTACTTTTATGATACACAGGTAGGGTCTCCTTTAAGTTATTTGTTTCCAAGTCAATCAAAAGTTATTTAATGAATCTCTATAATACTTGTTGGCCAAACATCATGTAAAGAATACAAAATAAGGGCCCTGGCTGGTGGCACAGTGGATAAGGTGCCATCCTACAAACCCAAAGGTTGCTGTTTGATTCCCAGCCAGGGCACATGACCAGGTTGCAAGCCAGGTCTCCAGCCAGGTCTGTAGCTGGAGGCAGGTGAAAGATAACCATACACTGATGTCTGTCTCCCTCTCTGCCTCTCTCCCTTTCCCTCTCTCTAACAAATAATAAATAAAATCTTAAAAAACAAAAAAATACAAAATAAGAATTTTTGGTGATACAACATTTTATATTAAATTTTGTTTGAAAACATTTTTAAAAGTTAATATTTATTCAGTGTCAATTTGAGCTAATACTTGAATTATGAATAAGAGTTAGCCAATCCAGGAGTGTGGGGAAAGCATTCCAGATAGAATGGGAAACAGAAGTCCTGAGGCAAAAAAGAAATTGGTGAGTTTGAAAGTTAAGAGTAATTGAGGTGGGTTGAGGCAGATCAGTTTGGGTCTGGTAAATCATAGTAACAGCAGCTAGGACAGTCGACATAACTCATCTTTATTACTCATTTTTATTATCAGGTCCTGTAAACCTCTACTTCATTATATTTTAATACTTTTGAAATATTTTCTTTCAGGATGATCCATTTACTTTCATTAACTATTTGGTAAAAATAAATATGCCTTTGCAAAGATGTCATTGTCTCAAGAACTTATTTTCCTAAGTATAAGACATAGGTATATTATTGCAGTATAAAATAATTCATTGGCTTATTTTGTCTGTACTTACAAACAGATAATACTACTTTTATGTGATAGAAATAGCTAACATTGACTGAATAATTTCACTATTCCCAGTATTATAAATGCTTTACACATAATATTTCCAATAATTTTCTTAAGAACCTTTTAGGAAGATGCAATTAGTTTTCCTTTTAAATATGAGGAAACTTGAGGCTCAATGTAAGTAATTTGCCTGAGGTCAACTATGTACTTGTGATAGTTAGGAGTAAGGGGTTTGACTACAAAGCCTACACTTTTAAACATGTAATTAATGCTCCTGTATTTTAGACCAAGATATTAACTGAAATGATAATCCTTCCAAATCAAGTATATTTTGTTAAGCGCTTTGAATTTTTTCCCTGTACCAGGTCCTTTGTAATTTGTTAGCGGTAGATGGTGTTAATGAACCTGATGTCCTAGCAATTAATGGTGGTAAGTATAAAAATGGAGACTAAAATTATCACTTGATTTTTAAAAACAATGTAACATTTCTATTTCATCTGTTATTTTTTTTCTTTTTTTTAAAGCTTCTGTAGCCCTTTCACTATCAGACATTCCTTGGAATGGACCCATTGGTAAGTTAGAGTTTGAAAATAAGAAATATTTATGATTTTTCAGGAAATATTAGTAAGCATGCTATTAGCAAGGGCCTAGATTTATTGGTTCCAACTTATTCTCTATTATTATTAACTTGAATTAAATGACATTCTAAGATTTCTTTCAGCTCTTTGCAACATTTTCATCCATGCCTTGGGTTTTGTTTCTTATAGCAATATGTTACAGTGTTAGAGGGTTTGTACTTTGACTTCTTTTTTTGTAAGTACATTTTATTGATTATGCCATTACATTTGTCCCAATTATTTTTCCTTTTGCCCTCCTCCATCTGGTACCTACCTTCCCTCCAACAATTCTCATGCTAGGTTCATGTCCATGGGTCAAGCATATAAGTTCTTTGGCTTCTCCATTTTCTTTATTATTCTTAACATCCTCCTATTTTGTACCTGCCAATAATGGTTCTTAATCCATGTACCTTTTCTCCTGTTCCCATTCTCCACTGATAACCCTCCATATGGTCTCTACGTATATCTATAATTCTCCTGTTCTGTTTATTTTGTTTTTGTTTTTCAGTTGTTGATGTTTGTGAGCTTGTTGGCATTTTACTGTTCGTAGTTTTGATCTTTCTCTTAAATACATCCCTTTAATGGCTTGGTGATGATGAACTCCATTATCTTTCACCTTATCTGGGAAGTACTTTATCTGCCCTCCTATTTTATTGTATTGTATTTATTTTATTTATTTTTTTAAAGGTTTCAAATATATTTTAATCTTTAAATTATTCCATATTTAAATGAGCAGCAGAGTGCTCAAATGACAGGTTGATTTTCAAATAATTCTGTATTACAGCAACTGTCATGGTTACTAATCATTTCACTCTTCTCTTCTTGGGTGACTCTGCCAACAGGGAACAGGTTCCATTCTACTCCAATCCGTGTGGTTGTGACTAGCCATGCAATAACACAGAAGGTGGTTCCACTGGCTAATATAGCATTACCATATTTCTCATGAAAATTTGGGGGGTGGTCTGGGTGACTCTGTCTTCCCCTAACTTGCTGAATGCTTTGTATCTTGAGTCTTCTTAATATACTTCTGGCAAAGGGAAACATCATGAAGGTGTGATGGGATTAAAGTTGATTACAGCTGCTGGTCTATTTTCTGGTAAAGAGACCACGTCACAGAGAGCACCCAAAGTATTTGTTTTATTTTTTAAAGATTTTATTCATTATTTCTCAAGAGAAGGGCAGGGAGGGAGGAAGAAAGGGAAACATCATTGTTTGGTTGCCCTTCCATTTTAAATGAAAGCTTTTTTTGGATACTAATCTTGGTTGTAGATCCTTGCTGTTCATCACTTTGAATACTTCTTGACAGTTGCTTCTTGCCTGCATAGTTTCTTTTGAGAAATCAGCTAATAGTTTTATGGGAACTCCTTTGTAGGTAACTGCTTTTCTCTTGCTGCTTCCAATAGTCTCTCTTTTATCTTTAACCTTAGACATTTTAATTGTGATGTGTCTTGGTGTGATCCTCTTTGGGTCCAACTTGTCTGGGACTCTTTGTGCTTCCTTATATGTCTATTTCCTTTACCAAATTAGGGAAGGTTTTTTTTTTTTCAAGTAGGGTTTCAATTTCTTGCTCTTTCTCTTCTCCTGGCATCTCTATGATTTAGATGTTGGTATTTTTAAGATGTTCCAGAGTCATCTTATTCTCTCATCTTTTTGAATTCTTATTTCTTCTTTCTGTACTGGCTGACTTTATTTCTTCTTTATGTTCTAACTCATTGATTTGGACCCTAGCTTCCTTCTCTTTTCTATTGGTTTCCTGTGAATTTTTCTTTATTTCGCTTTGTGTAACCTTCATTTCTCCCCCCACCCCCGCCCCACCTTATATTCAGTGAGTTTTCTGCATCTGATAGTCTGATAGGTTGGCTATTTCTGTTTCGCTTAGTTCTCTTTCTGGAGTTTTGATCTGTTAGTTCATTTGAGCCATTTCTTTATCTCCTCAATTTGGAAGCCTCCTTGTGTTTGTTTCTGTGTATTAGGTAGAGCTGCTTTGACTCCCTGTCTGGGAGCACCTGCTATGTTGTATGGGGCAGAGCCTTAGGTATTTGTCAGTGCAGGGAGATCCATTTCACCGTTTTGTGATGCTATATGTGGAGGAGGGGTCAGAGAGGGAACAATGCTGCTTGCTTGGCACTTGTCCCTTTTCCCATCGCGTCACCCACTTCCCAGACTTGACTTGTGCCCCTAGCTGCTGTCCTAGTGGTGGTTCCCAAGTTGGCTGGAATTGCTCCCTTAGCGTCCCTCCCGGCAATCATCTGCCGCGCATGAATGTGGGGCCGCTGCCTTGCTACCTCCACCTTCCTGCTGCCACACCATGTCATCTCCACCCCAGCTCCCCAGCTTTGCCCCTCCTACCCATCTGGATGAATATTTCTTCTCTAAATCCTTGGTTGTTGGACTTCTGTACAGTATGTTTTTCCAATAGTTCTGGTTGTTTTTGTTTTAAGATTAGTTATGACCTTTCTTATGATTGTGTGAGGAAGTAAAGCATGTCTACCTACACCTCCATCTCCATTGGCTGGAAGAGCAATACTTTGACATCTTAGTTGCCTCTTCTGTTGAAGGACTTTTCTTTTGACTCTCAGAGTGCATACTCATTCAAGATAAAAACAAACACATGTTGGTAATTTACACCTCTTACAAGTTACAGTCATGCAATATAAAAATGACTTGTGGAGTCATTGTTGAGTGTCCTAAATGCCAGATACTGAGCTAAGTATTGAAGGAACAAAGGCAACTCAGCACCAGAAATTCAAAGACAAATGAGGCAGTTCTTGGGAAACACACATAATTATTTGTAAACAGTATTATAAAGGTGAAGTCAAAGTGCTAAAAAAAAAGTGATAGAGAAGTGTAGGTTTGTTTAGTCTTGTAAGTTAAGGCTGTCAAGAGGGCTCCTCAGAGTAGTCAACATTTAGCCTGAACCCCAGTAGGATCAGATGGTCAGCATTTGCCTTGGAGAAGGTACAGTCTAGACCAGGAGAAGAGCTTGAGCATAGGCACTGAGCCATGGAAAAAACTGGATGTTTGAGCAACTCATAATGGTTCAGTGAGGCAGGAAGGTAAGGTGGGGTACAGTGCTCTTTGGACCTTAACTACCATGATAGAAGTATAGGTTTTATTTTGGTCATAGTAGAAGACAGGGATTGAAGCCACTACTGGAATAATGTCTTGAGAAACAGAGTTTTTATTAAATAACTAACAATATTTTAACATACTTTAGGGGCAGTACGAATAGGAATGATTGATGGAGAATGTGTTGTTAACCCAACACGAAAAGAAATGTCTTCCAGTACTTTAAATTTAGTGGTTGCGGGAGCACCTAAAAGTCAAATTGGTAAGTCATTTAAGTACTAAATTTATTCTGGATTTTATTTATGAGTTCTGGCTTCTTAAAACGCATTTTAAACTCTTTTTTGGTATGTGTGTTTTATAAATTAGTCATAAGGATTTTTGTTTTATTGCTGCCTTATTTCAGTAGTGTTCTTGAGTCATATCTGACAATACCTAAAATTATAGAATATTATACAACTTTAATTGAAAAAAAATTTTAACAATATAATTTGAGTAAAGTTTAATTTTTTTAATTGATTTTAGAGAGAGGGATGGAAGAAAGAGAAAAGAACATTGATTTGTTCCACTTGTTTATGCATCATTGGTTGTTTCTTATTTGTGCCCTGATTAAGAACTAAACCCACAACCTAGAGTTTCAGAATGGGACGAGGCTCTAACCAACTGAGCTACCTGGCCAGGGCCTATAATTATTTTAAAATTGATAAGCCAATCTAAAAAATTGGAGTCCTGAATCTGGTAATAAATTGTTTTATAGTTTAAATATGTTCATTTAGCTAATTCATTCACTCAGCCTTTTTGATGTCCTCTGAGAAGGAGGTGTCCAGTTTCTGAAGTGGAAAACTAGTAATAAAATATAAGAAATGCATTGGGCCACCTTCATCTCTTGCAACAAAAATGTCATAAATACATGATTGAAAATCAGAGCCTGGTTCTATTGAAGGAGAATGGACTTTAATAGAATGAGCTAGGTTTGAAACGTAGCATCTGCCACACATTAACCATGTTACCTAGGATAAATTAAGTAAGGTCTTTTATCAGTTTATTCTACTACATGGTATTTGATGTCTGGGACTTTCTGATATGGAAATATTTTTGATGAAATGTAAAAAATAGAAACGATTAACTTTTAGTGCTTCTTTTGGTACAATTAATGTGTGAAACAGCTCATTTCTATCTTCTTTTGGATTATTGGAATAAGATTTAAGTACTATATGATAGTATACATGTAACAGGAGTGATATGCTATCTACATGTCAGTTAGGGACTGTATTTTTAAACTATATAAAAAGGCTTAAGATGGGAATTTATTTTTTTTCTCAGGTAAAAGAAATTCAAAGGTAAGTGAGTCCGGGATAGTTGTAGCAGCTTAGGAAATGTGGCTTAAGAACTGGCTAACCAGAGCTTGGGCCAACTTATCAGACTTAGAGGCAGAAGGAAGGAAAAAGGAAGGGAATAGCAAAAAAGGTATGTGCTAGCTAAGTAAGTTACCCTCCCTCGTAAAAAGCCTTTCCCTAAGTCCCCTCTTAGCAGTTTCCACTTCTACCTCATTGGGCAGAACTGACATGATTGCATCCTTGACTACTAGGAAGGCAAGGAGATGGTTTTTGGATTCTTCCTTCAAGAGGAAGGATTCATACTGTGGAGAACTAGCCCGCTGTAGAGAAGATATTACAAAGTATTGGGGAAGCCATGAATAATAGATGAGCCCTACATCACATCTCAGAAAGGGCCTTGAGCAAAGTATTAGTTTACGATTTAAAGTTCACTTGGTTTTCATCTGAATTTTTTTTTCTTTAAGTTACAGTATCAGTAAATTAATCTACTTTACAGGGTTGTGGTGAACACTACAGCCAAGGTTTGTCAAGTGCCCACCGTAATACCTAGTACCTAGTAGGCATCTAAATGATAACCTGCTATTACCATTAAGACAAAAATAAACTTGTTTCTAAATGGCCATGTAGCTTCTATCTGCCTTGAAGATTGAACCCCTCTAATTTAAAATAGACATTGGAGGAATGAACTAAACATATTTACTGTATCTATGGCATTCCAATAAAAAACCCATATGGAGCCTTTCAGATGGCTTTTCTCACCTGCTGCTCTCTAAACGGCAGAATGAGACTTTAAACACTGCCTAAAGCATCAGAGAGTAATTAGAAGCTGAAAGTAATTCAATACCAACCAGTAAGGAGACTGGTTTCAGAAATGACCAGCCTCCATTTTATGCCTTTTGCATCACTGTTTCCATAAAAATATTTAGTCAGCTTTCTGTGCTTTCATAAAGCTGCACCAAATACAAACTTGACCCCATGTTCATATTAACATTAATATTGGCTCCAAATCAAATACCACTATCATGGAACTTTTGGGATACAGAAAGTAATTGCTGCCATTTTATTATTAAAATATCAGAATCTTTAATGTATGACCTTTCAGTGCAAGAATAATTTCCTGGTGCTGTCAACTGCTAGATTACTTTAGCAACCATTATTCTGCACAATGCCATTTAGATGCCGTTTTTCAACTGGTATATATAGTATTGCTAATCCTTCTGTGTATACTAGGATACACGGAAAGATTAGTAATACTGCAAAGAATCATATTGGGCCAGTAGCTACCCTATTGTACAGCACAGATCTGTACACTCCAAACTAAAAGGAAAGTTCTTAAAAGCATTTTTAAAAATGAATTGCTTTAAAGTTTAATTGGTGAGAATAAGGTTTATTTTAGAAATACTAATTTTCTTTACCATAGTCATTTCATAGTCTCTTTTTAAAATCAACTTATAGATGTATAATTTACATATGTTAAATGCATTTTTTAAATCTCCAATTCTGTGAAAGTGAAAGGGGATGTTATGGGAATACAGATGAGTAAAAGAAGATAACCATCTCGGGATCATGGTATCAAAGGAAAGTGTTTCATGCCTCACGTGATATATGAACCCATTCCTGCCTTTACCTGCCTCCATTTTCAATTGTTTTACTATTCATCTACATTTAAAACCACATAGGCAGAAATACAGTTTTTGCTTTTTTGCCTCAGTCATCAAACATAATTTTAAAAACTCAAGAGAAGAAAAGTATATTTACCCATATATTTTCACTGGGTATAGGATTCTAGGTTAACAGTTATTTTCTTCCAGCATCTGAAAAATGTTACACTACCTCCTTCTGATCTCTATGGTTTCTAATGATAAATCTAAAGTTATTTGAATTGCTTTCCCTACATGGGTAAGATGTTATTTTTCTCTGGCTGGTTTCAAGATTTTTTCTTTGTCTTTGGTTTTCAGAAGTTTTAAGTATGATGTATCTTTCTTTAATTATCCTATGTGGGGTTTGCTTGGCCTCTTGAATATGTAGATTTGTCTTTGCCAAATTTGGGAAGTTTTTAGCTGTTTTTTCCCGCCAGTACTATTTAGTCCTACCATCCTCTTCTCTTTCCAGGAGTCCAATGACAATGTTAGATCTTCTATTATAGTCTCTCAAGTCTGATGGAATTGTTTCAATTAATTCATGAATTCCAACATATAAAGCACATAGGGGACTTTCTTTTCATTTTAGATTACACCGATTTACAAGTGACCTTATGTAATAATCTTAATGACAATATGATATGGTTAGACTATTAGATATGATACTATGTATTACATGAACTTTGACTTGGTACAAGTTGGAAAATGCCAGAAATGACACACAGCCTTGCAGAAACCAAAGTCATATTTAAATACTGCTAGTCAGATTTTAGTGAGATACCATGTTTAAAGCCCTATTTCAAGCTATGCAGTTTAAAATAAGGGTTTTATATTACAAAACTATAAAAGCAACCATTTTATGGTAGTAGCTAGTGTCCTGTAGTTGGATTAGTTGCAACAGTATCACTGCAAAAATTTCCCCATGGGTGTAAGAATTAGACAAAATGACAATAAAGAATTAAGTGGAGGGTGGTTTCAAATAAATTTAAACAGGAAACATTTATTGGACACCAATTGTGCTGATATTTTAAAATTTCATTTCAAGTACATATAAAGTAGCCACTGTGGAAAACAGTATGGGGTTTCCTTAAAAAACTAAAAATGGAACTGCCTTTTGATCCAGCGATTCCACTATTTGGACTATACCCAAAGAATCCTGAGACACCAATTCATAAGAACCTATGCACACCTATGTTCATAGCAGCACTATTTACAATAGCCAAGTGCTGGAAACAGTGGATGATTGGATCAAAAAACTTTGGTACATTTACACAATGGAATACTACACAGCAGAAAGAAAGAAGGAACTCGTACCCTTTGCAACAACTTGGATGGAACTGGAGAGTATTATGCCTAGTGAAATAAGCCAGTCAGTGAAGAACAAATATCATATGATCTCACTCATTACAGGACAATAATGAACAAAACTAACAACAAGCAAAACAGAACCAAATATATGAATACAAGGAATAGGCCTTCAGTGG